>RCUC01160124.1:0-23671 GCA_003697995.1 Taxidea taxus jeffersonii | reverse complement strand
TTTCCCTGGTGACAATTTCTCTGTTTCTCTTACAACAGAGCTTCATGACCAACCTGGCCTCTCAAACGCTTGTCCACATTCCTGTTAATGCATCACTGAGATGTGGCCTGGTAAGAACA
Source organism: Taxidea taxus jeffersonii (assembly GCA_003697995.1). Classification (NCBI taxonomy): domain Eukaryota; kingdom Metazoa; phylum Chordata; class Mammalia; order Carnivora; family Mustelidae; genus Taxidea; species Taxidea taxus. The sequence goes on along the minus strand of RCUC01160124.1, from coordinate 23,552 downwards.
AAGCATAGCAGGGCAGTCCCTTCCCTCCTTGCAGCGATTCTATTAATGAAGCTTCAGGTGAGCCTCGCTAGAGACAAACCTCATTCCAGGCTTCTTAAAGGGCTTATGGTTGATAATCTCAGACATCAGAGGAAGTATTTGCAGCTTCACATAGGAATCATTTGAAGATCTTTACAAAATACTGGAAACTCTTACTTAATTGGTCTGATATGCTGCTTAGGTATTAGGATTTTGGCAGTTCTCTGGGTATTTCTAGTGTATGGCCAAGATTGAAAACCCGGTCTTACTAAGACCAAGCTGGAGTGGAATTTTTGTGAGAGCGGGGCCTTGGTCTCTGGTTTCCTGCTGTATTCCTAGAAACAACTCGGGCGCCTGACACATAGGAGATCTTGCTCAGGAAACATTCGTTGATCAATGAATGAATCCTCTGCATGTTTCTGAGTGTTTGCTTATCACTTCATCAGTTGTCCCTGATAAAGTGATGATCGAAGGGCATTGAGAGACGCTCTCTGCCTCTGGCAGGGAGGGATGGAGTTCGCTGAGTCTGGTTCCTGGCCAACACGCAGTTAAAATTATCTAAGTAGGACAGAACAAAGCTTGCTGGCACATGGGAAGGGTTCTTGGGTCACCACGCTCCTGTGAAGGAGGCTGGGTTGAGAACATGGTGACAACTTTGTGTTTAATTAACGTGGCTCTAGAGGGATCTGGAGCAGAATTTAATGGAGACTAAGATTACCCACAGACTGGGGAAGGGGTCAGCTCAGATCAAAGGAAGCATCTGGAGACATGGAATAAGGCCTTATTGAGAAGAAGTGGGCAAAAGAGCTTGTTTCACCGGCTGGAGATTTTTGTGAGGCATTTAAGACAACTGAACTCCAAGAGGCTCGGAGAGGGCTTGCTATTAGGTAGCAGCTGTGCCTGAGGGTCTGGGGTTCTCCCTGCATCCAGGATTCTGCCTTCGTGGAGACCTGAGGAGCCCATCCCCCGCTTCCCTCCCACCTTATGTTCAGTGTGAGCATACAGAGGTTCCTGGGGAGAGAACCCAGGTGGAGGGAAGGACACTGAATATGTGACGAAGAAACCTCAACTGAGAGCATGAGTGTGATGGAGGCCTGGGGTATAGGAGTCACAGACTAGGAAGACTCTGGTAAGAAGCAACATTCTGATGGGCAAGCATTGTGGAAATATGATCAAGACAGGAAGAGACGTGTGTAGATAGAGAGGACTTGAATGTGTGTTCAAAGTAGGCAAGATGGAAGGTTCAGAGCTTTCTTCTGGTAACAAGGAGGGAAACTGATAATGTATACATTGTCTCATTTAATCCTCACAATTCTCCTGAAAGGTAGAGAGTGTCAACCCTACTTTATTCATGAGGACGCTGAGGCTCAGAGAGATTCGGTGACTTTCCTGAAGTCACCAAACCAAGTAAGTGGAGAGCTGGATCACATCTAAATTTGCCTGTCCCATAAGCTTGAGTTCAGAGAGGAGAAACATAGATGGATCGGGAGGGCTCAACACTGAAATCTCAATGTTTAGGGACACCTGGGGGGCTCAGTCAGTTAAGTGTCTGCCTTCGGCTCAGGTCATGATCCCAGGGTCCTGGCATCGAGTCCTGTATCAGGGTCCTTGCTCAGTGGGAAGCCTGCTTGCCCTGTGCCTGCTGTTCCCCCTGTTTGTGCTCTCTCTCCCTCTGGCAAATAAATAAATAAATAAATAATCTTTAAAAATTCAAATCTCAATATTTAAAGAAGCTAAGTTTATATTGATACAAGTAATATAGTTTAATTGATGTTAAGTAATAAATTGATACAAGTGACAGAAGCAATGTCTTCCTTATAATTGCCCAATCTATGTAGAAACTATCAGGAGACATTTGCAGGTATGAATTTCTCTCAAAAGTCTTCCCTTCCAGGATTCCCCTGAGATAGGAGATGTCTCTAAATAGTCAGGACAAATCCTCCCAAAACTGAAGGACTGGGACAGTGCTTCCAGGGCATTGGTATCCCACTTGTTTTCCTTTCCTTCCTTCTGGAATGTGAAGCCATTATAGGCAATTACTGTAGTGGAAAACCTCCGGGTCCAGGAGACATGACGTCTGAACCCGAGGCTCGCCTCTGTTACTGTCTCTCCTGCACCTTTTCCTCTCTCTTCTGCTTAAAAGAATCCGTCTTTCCTGTGGGTACTCATACTGTGTGTTTTTATGGAGCTGTTCTATGGTCATTGTCTGTAAGTGTCCTTATAATTCGGAGCTGCTGCTGACTGTCTTTCCAGTCAAGTGTAGAGAAGAAGAGAGAGGCAGAATTCTGACAGGGATGCCTGGGTGGCTTAGTCAGTTGGGCGTCTGCCTTTGGCTTAGGTCATGATCCTGGAGTCCTGGGATTGAGCCCTTGCTCAGCAGAGAGCCTGCTTCTCCCTCTGCCTCAAACTGCTTGTGTTCTCTCTCTCAAATAAATAAAAAAAATATATAAAATTTTGACAATGCTTGGGCACCTGAATCCCACTGTGCTGTATTCTGCACATTTCAATCATGCAAGCAAGCCCAGGAATACCAGCTTGTCTGCAAAGACAGCCCCAGTAACTTCTCCCATCTCTCTGTGTGTGTTTCTTTGCAATGTGATGCTGTCTCCTCTTACAGACAAATAGAGTCTATTTTCCCTCTCCTTGGCTTTGTGGCTTGATTGGGCCAATAGAATGTGGCAGAACTGACAGGTATTCCTTTTAAGCTCTGGTCTTAAGAGGTCCTGCACTTCAGCTCTCAACCGCCTGAAAGCTTGAGAACACTGTGCTGTGAATAAGTCTGGTCTAGTCCCTTGAGAATGGGAGAACACCTGAAGAGAGAGGCCCAGCCAACCCAGCCCTCTTAGCAGAACTCAGGCCAGCCTGCCTGCTACAGTGAGTGGCAGAAGAACCACCCCACTAACTCACACAATTATAAGAAATAATAAATTGTTATTGTTTTAAGTCACTAGTTTGGAGGGTGGTTTATTGCACATTAACAGATATCTGATTCATGAAAATATGGTCACCAGCTCTTTCTGTGATCTGTGTATCAATCATAGCTTTTTATTTCAAGTAAAGCAAAATCAGCTTTTGCTAATTTGACCTGTATAATAATTTATCCAAAAGATCCTGGGCCATCAGGAGGGCTGAAGTTCCATGATCAAAGCTACTCAGCCAGAAACATACTCTCAAATTATAAACTCTCCACCAGGATCCCTCCCATGGCTATGCCAGGAATTCAACTGGACTAGAATTGACAATGATACCAGAGCGAACATCCCTTACTACCTGCTGGTTTCTTTGCATCACCAGCTCCTGATTCAAAATCCAGGGTGGGTGCTTCTGATAGATCATCTCTGGGCCATGCATTTACATGCTGACTATGGGGGGTCTGGGAAACTAAGTATTTGTCATTTCAGCTGTTATAATGGGAGGCAGACTCCTAAGATGGTGGATTTTTCCAAATGTAGGAAGTGGTCCAGAAAGAATGACCAGTGTCCTTCACAGTTCACCGCTCTTCTAGATCAACATCAATGTACACTCTTCTTTCTATATTTGTACTTCTGAAAGAAAAAGACCTTAAAGCAATTCAGCTATCTCTTAATCCCAAAAAGCTCATTTCACCCCCCAAATTCCCATCAGATATTATATCTAGCTTCAAGCCAAGGATCTGTGGATGATATCAATTACTTCTCTAGCTCTGGCATGAATTGCATGATTATTATGTAACTTATGGAATAAATTGTGAACCTGATCACAACAAACATACTCTGTATGAGAAAGGAAGGGAAAGAGAGAAGAAAGGAGAGTCACATTTGTTAAAATATATAAATATGTGCATAATACAACACGGAAGATGATTCACTTAGGTAATTCTATCTTTGTGTGTACTATAGTTGAAATGCAGCTTCTGTATGGATGGCATTTAAATTTTCCTCCTCCATTAACTTGCCCATGTTTCTCTTTGTTTTCACTCAGTACTCAGTCAATGTTCTTAAATACTGGTGAGGGATGTAAACGTCCATTTTCAAGAGATTTTATCCTTAAGTAGTTTTTATCTGCATTGAGTTGCAATGGTTTTCCATCAATCAATATGACTACTGGACATAGGAGTTATCATAAGTCGTTTTATGGTATCCCTTTTGCTCAATTCATTCTCCTTCCAGACTCAGTGTGTTGGAGCAATATGATTTCCCTTTGAGATCTACAGCAAGTACTCTAAGCAACGCAGTAATCCCATTTTTTAGCCTGTTCATTCAGAGGGAATAGGAACCACAAATGGCTAAGTTAGAGCCTCAACTTTCAATTCAGTGAGCTAATTATACTGTTTCTTGGTAGGCATGTTCTTCCTGATACGCTAAAATTTCTAAGTCTGCCATGCATGGAGTCATAAAGATTGGAGGCACCAACTTTGCTAGCATAGATAGTGGGATAGTGAAAAGTGCCATCTCTGTCCACCCCTTGGTTTCTAGACTCATGATTTCTAGGTATGTAAGAAGTATGTTACTTCATTCTGTAGACTTCATGGCGCCTCAGCCATGCAAGTGAGTTGAGTGAGGAGAAGCAACACGTGAGGAGTAGCATACTGGGAATATAACTTCGTGAAACTCATTTGTACCATTAAGACTTTCTGGAGCCTGGTCCTGCTTATATCACCTCCATAGATAATGGTGTGTTGCTGGGCCTGCCTGATTTATAGTTAGGTGGATTAAATAACATGCAGTTCAGGGTAGGTAGCTCAGGTTGCATGATTATCTGGAGTCTAATGGCCATGAATTCAACCAAGGCCAAGTAAGCTAAGAGCTGTTTCTTAAAGGGATGATAGTAACTTGCTCAAGAGGACCCAGCTTTGTCCAAAACTTCAAGGACCTGTTCTACAATTCTATCCAACCTTGCTTCAAACTCCATACAACATCCTGTTCTGCCAAAGACACCTCAAGAAGCATTAAATCTTGTGAATCGTAAGGACCAACTGAAGAGATGCTTACATTGAAGCCTGAACTAGATCGGGAAATTTTTCTTCCTCTGAACTCCTCTAGAAGTTAGCAGCCTTCTTGGTCTCCTGGAAAATGGATTGGAGCAGTAACCAAAATATGATATATGTTGCTTCTAAAATGCAAAGAGAACCTTGAAATGTCATGCCAGTTTTCTTCATTTTAAGAGGCACCTGGTAAGGAAAATTGTCTTTTATTTTACTATTATTTTTTATTTAAAAATTTTTAAAAATTCAATTAGTTAACATGTAGTGCATCAATAGTTTCAGATGTAAAGTTCAGTCATTCATCCATTACATTTAACCCCCAGTGCTCATCACATCGTGTGCTCTCCTTAATGCCCATCACCCAGTTACCCCACTCCCCCCACTATTCTCCCCTCCAAAAACCCTCAGTTTGTTTCCTCTAGTTAAGAGTCTCTTATGGTTTGTATCCCTCTCTGATTTGTCTTATTCCATTTTTCCCTTCCTTCCCCTATGATCCTCTGTTTTGTTTCTTAAAGTCCACATATGAGTGAAACCATATGATAATTGTCTTTTTCTGATTAACTTTGTCTTTTATTTTAGAGGAAATAATCAGACATAGTTCACCTCTGGCCTTCTCCTCTATAGTAAAAGGCACCTATATTTTCACAATTTTTCCCCTCACATTTCTGGTATATATGTATCTCAGGAAGGCATCTAGTGAACCATTACTTCTTGCTATTCATATCCTGTCATGTCAACACCCTGTAAACAAGCATATTCTTGGTGGATGTGTGATGATCAAGGTCTCAGAAAACGAATCTGTGGTCCATATCTGAGGGTAGACACACACTTACAGCCAGATTGTGTTAAGGTATTCTTGTCCTCACAAGATGAAATCTTCAGGTGTTCTCTGCTTAGGAAGAGAGAAAAACTATTTGCCGGTTAGTTGCGTTCCAGGTACCACGGAATGTGTTAATTTGTTCCCGTAGAAAGACCATATCCGAAGCTCTGATTTTAAGTAGGACTACCATTTGATTATGTTTATAATTATCCATGGCCATTTGTGAAGGTTCAACCATCTTCCGAATTGGCCAAACTGGCCGGTTAAATTGGAATGTAAGAGAAATCACTAGCTCGGCATCTTTCAGATATTTAAAGGTGACACTAAATATCTGTGAATCTTTTGCAGGGGGAAGCTTGCATTTTATTGACCGTCTTGGTTGTGAGAGGATGTGCTGTGCAAGGATGCTACTGGTCACTCAATATGTTATTCCAGCCATCTGCTCAGGAACTGGGTAAATGACCAAAGGTTTTGGCATGAGGTCCCACTGGGCCTACCATGAGGTAGACTTAGGGAAAACTCCATTTATTGCCTGGAACCCATTAGCACCTGCTCTGATACTGCAATAGTGTTCTGCGTCTTCAGATTTTGCTATTTTGTAGAGCCTGGCCAGTGTCTAGTAATCTTGAGAGGGACTCTATTTGTTTCCTTTGCCCTCGTATACAGATCCTCTGGTAACTGTTTGCAGGGCAGTTTGGGGATTTCTCGGGGAAAGATTCAGGGTATAGTTACCACGTAACTGCGGGTTTCTTACCCAAGGTTTCTCAGCTCCCCCTTCATATGTGGAGAACTGAGTCTGTGAACTGCCTAAGGTATGAGGATTGAAAGAGGGACCATACAGCAGTAGGATATTTTAGGCTTCAGTAACAGAAAGTCTTGACTGGCTTGAACAGTAAGAAAATATATCTCATAAAATGAGAAGTCTGAAGGCAGGGTTGGTTAATTCAACAGCTCTTTCCTTGCTCTGTCCCTCTCAGCATATTGGTTTGTTTCCCTCTGTGCTTGCAAATTGTGCCATCTTGGCTGCCAGAACCATGTACATCACGTAATGTCTAAGAGAAGAGGGACTCTTCCTTCCTTAGAGTTTGTTTATTGGAGTAAGGAATCTGCTCCCAGAAATCTCACCGGACTTTTGTTAGAAAGGAGGAAGGGTTGAGTGGGGGGATGATTCATCAATGGTTGCTGGGTGGGAAATGAACAAGTTCTGCTATAGACTGCAATTCTCATTCACAGTGGCATAGGTCAGGTCTCTATTCATTAAGTCTGTCAAGTCAAAATAAGGACCTTACTGATGTGTCCACATCTCTTGTTTCTTTTGGGATGCCATGAGCTGTCATATCAGTGATCCCCGTGGGTCAGACCATTCTGATTACTGGGCTGGCTAGCTGCCTATGTAATAGCCAACCTCACTATGCCTGGCAATTAGTCTGTTCCCAAGCCGGTGTTGCTTATGACATCCAATCCAATTGAAATTGTGCATCTCATTTCCAACTACAGCTTTGCTCCATCAACATCCTTAGCTGATAGATAACAACCACTCTGGCTTTTCATAAAGATGTTGGCACTCCCTTAACAATGTATTCACCATTGCCTTGACAAAAGAAGAGTGTTTCTGGTCCTCTTGGGAGACATAGTTAGGAGATAAGTAAATAGTCACAATAAATCCACTCCAACATTCCTATCTCCCTTGATCTTCAAATTTACTTCCTCTAAATTATACCTTGTAATTTCTGGCATCTCAACTGCATTTAGTATGGAACACAAATGAGTCCAGGTTTCTGTCAACCTACCCAGCAAACAATTAAAATGACTCCTAGATGCTGAAGCTGGTACATCAAATGCAGAGTCGTTGGTAGATACCACCATATCAGTAAACTCCTAAAATTATGGTTTTCCCTTGTTGGTCTAGCACTTTCAGAATCTACTTCCCAGTTCTCTGCTAATATCAATGATCAAAGTCACACACTGTTGTCTATAATGTTTTCCCTTCAGATATTGGATATGAACTTCATCCCTTCCCCGTGCTTTCCCCCCATCCTATTCCAGGGACATGTTGAGCTCTAACTGTATTTGTAGGTGTGGAGACAATGAGGGGAAGAGGGGGTTGAGGACAGAGGAAGAGGTTGAGGAAAAGGTAGAGAGAGTTGAGGATAGAGGAAGAGGTTGAGGAAGGGATAGAGGGGGTTGAGGATAGAGGTTGAGGAATAGAACTGGCTTTCCTTTGCAAAGTAACAGCCTCAGGTGTTATCATTGGAATTTTTAAGTAAGGTGGGAACAGACAGATGAAAAGAAAAGGATGGGATGCTTTGGCTGACAAGAGAGATAGGAATCAATGAAGTTTAGAAATTCATTGCTTTCTGAGTTATCTGAATCTTCCCATAAATCTCAGTTTCAATTCCCAAGTCTCCCTGTTTTCTGATCAATGCTCTAATTTACACCTAAGCAATAGTGCAAGGCTGAAAATTCAATTAATCTTGTAATTCAGCAACCTGCAGGATAAAACTCTGGGCTTGATTTTTGTCTATTTCAATATTGTAGCTGTAGACAAAAGAGATTCTTCTGGTACAGTTATAGAAAATCCTTGTTTTTTTTGTCTCGAGTTAAGAACTTAGGAATTTGTGTTTTTTCATTCCCTTTTCAAATAAATACACCCAATACTACTAGAAGCAAGCATTTTATCCTCAGACCTTGAATTTCTCATGCCCTTTACATTGTTCTTTTTATACCCTAAACCTTGACTTCAATAGGTTTAGGTGACTACAGATTAAAAACTTAATGGTTTTTTGCTATTTTTTACCATGTTTGGGAAGAGTCATACTTCTTAATCTTAGACACATTTTCCCTGTGGTCAACCCTAACCATGCCTCAGATCATCCCTGATTCCTGTTAATTTCTGGAGGGTGTTTGTCTGCCCAACTCTTGGTACCCTTTTTGGCATTCGCCAAGGTTTTTATTTGCAAACAACAGAAAGATACCATGGCTAATCTGGGGAGGAAAAATAAGGTTGATGAAAAGGATATCGGGCAGTTCACTGAATCTGGAGTTTTATAGCCAGGAATAACATCCAGAGCCATGTCTTTAGAGGTAAGATCTTCCTCTGTCCCCTTTCCATTGAATCACGGTCTCGTAATCATGGTACCATGATACGGAGCAGGAGAGTCTGGTTGGGAAAAGACTAGGTTAAGTACCTCTGTCCTGGCTCCAAGAGAAGCACAGGAAGTAATTATCTGGCATGTTCAGCTTTGGTAGTGAGAGATGGGCTCCACGCCCTGCTTGGACTCAGAGGACCAGAGCTCCCCCCAATGAAAGAAGATGCTGGATCGCTCAGCAAACAAAACAAATGGTAGACATCCATTAACTCCCATTGGAGTCACTCCTTCCTGTGTTTTTCAGTTTCCTGCACTGTAGAAAGAAGGGTCTGGCTTCGATGATCGCAAAGGTTGCTCCCAGATCTATCATTCTGTGGCCTTGCCACTCGCCTTTGTCCTCTTCAGGGTGGGCAATCACAGCTCACACTGAACCTGGAAAAGCAATAAGTCCTTGTGCTGCTCTAGTCACAGGTGGGAGGGGGTGGGGCAGAGGTGGGTTGGCCTGAGACCCACCCGTCTGAGGGGGTGAAGGCCACCCGCCCCAGCTTTGGCTCCCGGCAGGCAGTCGCTGTGAGGCCGAGCCCTGGTGGAGCTGTGTCTGTACCAGGTTTACACTGATGCAGAAAATAGAAGCAGTGTCAGGCCAGTGCTATGAGTGATCCAGAGAACAAAGTCATTTTTCAAGACACTGCCCTGTTTGAGCACTGGGTGTCGAGGTGACAGATTCTGTAGACACGTTATGGGGAAAAAAAATCCACTATCTTGAGTGATTTTGAAGCCTCTAGAAATATTTGGTAAGTGTGAACAGTTGGTTCCCCGCATTTTCTCTTTAATCAATTGCTTCTTTAAGAAGCGGCTGTGTGAAGGCAAGGAGCTGTATATTTCTTGCCCTCCTCCCTCTGGCTGCCTTTCCAGAGCACTGGTTTTTCAACACGAAGAGGCAAAACTTTCTCCACAATCTCCAAAATGGTGCCTGCATATTAAAAATACACCAGCTTTTTTTGCTGTTTGCCTGCGGATTTGTTTCATTTCATATCTCACTAAAGCTTCCTCTCTGTTCAGAACACGCTGTACCCAGTTGTGAGGAGAGAAGGGGGGCTGGGACAGGGAGGGGGCTTGAGAGCGCATCCCTTGTTTTCTTAGCAAACTCTGAGAAGTGTTGAAATTGAAGTTTGAGCTTTGAATGAACAGAAACCTGAAGACTTTAGGAGGAATTTTAATTCCCTGGCTGGCCTGGGGCTTTGATTCTGGCCAAGCCACTTACATCCACGAGTCACTTCCCAAAAGTTGGGCACTGGGACACGGGGTCTGAATTGCCCCTACCTTTGTGCTCACATCTAGCTGGAATGCAGTGCACATCTGTGGCCCCTAAATGGGTGGGGCAAAGATTTTCATAACTGAAATCAGAAACCAAACCATTTTTCCTTACATCTGTTTATCACCTATAGTAAGTTAAATTGTGTCCCCCCCCCAAAAATTAATATTCACCCAGAATCTCATAATGTGATCTTATTTGGAAATAGAATCTTTACAGATGTAATTAAGGATTAAGGATCTAATCATTTCAGATGAAATCATGCTGGAGTTAGGGTGGGCACGAAATCCAATGACTGGTGTCCTTATAAGAAGCAGGGTGGGGGAGACACAGAGAGACAGAAAAAGTAAGTCCATGTGAAGATGGAAGCAGTGATTGGAGTGATGAGTCTGTAAGCCAGGGGATGTCAAGGGTTTCCAGCAGCCATCAGTATCAAGTGTTGCCAGCAGCCCTCAGTATCTGGATGAGAGGGACAGGACAGTTCTCCCCAGAGCCTCCAGAAGGAACCAGCCTTGCTGGCATCTTGATTTTGGACCTCAGCCTTCCCCAACTGTGAGTAAAGCAGTTTCTGTTGTTTTAAGCCACTAAGTTGGAGCTGATTTGTTCTGGTAGCCTTAGGAAACCACTATATGACATCCCTTGCCATCTTGCCCTCGGTCCATAATGTCTTGTAAAACCTTCTCTTCCCTCCATTTCAGCTCCAATGTCACATCCTCAGTGAACTTCCCTGAATCCTCATCAAAAAAATTAACCATTTCCTGCTGTGCTTCCACAACCTGAGCCCTAACTCTCTTCTCTCTGGGTTTAGTAGTCGTCCCAGCATGTTCCTCCCTCCTTGACTGCGGGCTTCCTGAGGACAGGGGTGGATCTCCTCATCTCTATCTTTCCAACATCTGGTAAAGTGCCTGGCACATCGTAGACAGTAGTAAATACACGTGGAAAACAGAGGGAACAGAACAAAGGGAGTCCTCCAAAGGTGTTCCTCCCCGTGCTGCTAACCTTCTGGAGAGAAGTAGGATCCTTCTCTCCCTCTCCTGAATGCTCTTCTGCCCTTCTGATGTCATCTCTATCCTCTGTACTTAGCTGCCTACTATGAACACATTTGTACCTATGTGTTAATGGCTAATCTTTCTGTTGCCTGCTCCCAGTGTAAGGCAAGGCTCTATGTGGGCCCATCCAGACTCATAGGTAGATAAGCCTCATGCTGAAGGACTGGTGTGTGGGGGAGGAATGAGAGAGTGACCTATAGGCTCAACCAAGGGCAGAGGGGTGGAAGATAGGAAGAAGCACACAGGCCACCCCTGGGGGAAACAGTCTGTGCTGGCTGTCTGTCCCTCTGTGTTGCGCCCTCCCTTCCCCTGCTCCCCCCACCTCAACTCCATTCCTACCAACCACCATCTGAATCACTGGGTATAAGGAAAACTCTTTGTCCTCACTGGGCTAGTTTTGGGCTAGTTTGTATTTTATTGTTGTTGTTACTAGAAGACAAAACCCCAGGGATTTGATGGAATTAAACTATTTTACGTTCTTTACATTTTTAAACAAAAAGAAAGGGAAGGAGAGACGTTGTGTTCAGACAACATCCTGGGCATGGGCACACAACAGAGTGAGGTGGGGAGAGCAGCAGCACCTGCGTGAGCCAAACTGACCCCTGGGATGCCATAGGCCTTCCTTGCTGTGTGGAACCAGGGCCTCAGGTGGGCCCGTGATGAGTTTGGCCAGTGTGGCTGGTGCGTGATGGGTCCTGGGAGAAGGCAGTTAGGGAGCCAGTGTCTCTCTCCAGGGATGGAGGCCGTGTGTCCTTGCAGAGTCCCCCACAGGCTATGGGCTGCTCTCCACCAGCACACCTGAGGGGTCCGGACCCTTGCCACTGTCAGATGCATGGGGAGGAGGCTGAGTGTGATGGTGATCTGTGGGGACCATGGCGGATTCCACTTCAGAGGCCACATAGTCTGAGGCTGAGGATGATTTATGAGGGAGTCTTGGATTCCCTGACTTCAGCTCCCTCTGGACTCTCTGGAAGGTTCTGGTCATTTTATTTCATTTCTAAATCACCAGATTGTCCTTCACCCTGAGCCAATGGTCCTGGGACTTAAAGGGAGCCACTTTGCTGGAGCCATTAATCACAGAAGCCTGGCAGGGTCTCGTGGGGTGCTCTCCTCACCTTCCCTGCTCCACTTTCATGGAGGTTCTCTTGTCCTTGACGTGTTCTCTTCCCACGACTTGGATTTCACTCTGACAGGGGACCAAGCCTTGCATGGAGAAGGCTTTTGGGAGGAGAAAGAGACTGAGAGACTGACTTGATCACTCCCTCATTCATTCGCTCATTCATTCCGTATTGAGGACTTACCTTGCACCCGGCTCTATCTGGGAATATAGCCGTGAGCAAAACAGCTATATTCTGCCCTCAAGGTGCTTAGGATCCAGTTCCAGTCAGACTCAAACTGTTTCTAGCTGCTGAACAGAGGCAGAAAGCGAGACAGAGGGATGGATGCAAGCCAGGTATCCTTACACAAGAGTCCTTACCACCAGACACCCCTGTTTCTCAGAGGGGTGGCCAGGGGCTTGGGAGATGTTGCTAAACACCCATCACTTTACAGAACAGGTTACTTTTTCCTCTACTCAGAGTCATCTGGGTGAGGATGAGGCTGGAAGGCAGTTTGACGAATTACACCCGCCTCTGACGGCGGCTCATAGGGGAACCACATATCCTGGAAGAGGAGCCAGGGCTGGAGGGAAATGCGAGTGTGAGTGTGTGTGTGTGTGCGCGCGTGTGTGCGCTTTATCTCTGTAACAGGGACAGACCGTTCAGAGCAATGTGAAGCTTTTTATTTTAACACTTTGTTTTCTCTGGTCGGAGCCTCTCAATAGACGTGGAAGATTTTGGTTGGCTGAGAGAAGAGGTATCCTCTGCCGAGTGAGTTCTGAGACCGTTTCTAGACAAGAGTGGCTGTGTTTGCCTTCTCCCTTACAGAGAGCCAACGAGCAGTATCCCGCCAGCCCCTAGGGGGCGGTCGAGAGAGCCGCCGGGAAACTGGGGGAGAAGAAAGGTCAGGAGGTTGGCCAGGGCTGCAGGGGTCCGAACACCCCCGAGGCGGAGTGAGCCAAGCGGCGATTCGCCAGGCCGCAGGGCCCGAGGGACGGGCCCAGAGTGACCACCAGAGGGAGAAGGCTGCTGGTCGGTGGTCCCCAGGGAGAGAGCACTCCTGGCCTGCGCTCCAGGGACCTCCGCCTGGCAGCCTGACAGCTGCAGCGTCTCAGCTCTGGGCAGAAGCTGCGCTCCCCACAACCTCCTAGGGCTCCTGGTCTCCAAAAATAGGGCCTGGATGTGATCTGTGATCTGCAGCACCACCTCCCCCCTCCCCCCCCCACCTCTGGCCACTTTCTTAAATAGGAGAACAAGCTACTTTTTAAACAAAGTACTACAAGGAACCTCAGTCTTAAAAACAGCTTTAAGAAGCCGAGCTGTTTTGGTTGAAGCAGGGCAGGAGCTCTGCCCCTCTCCTCCCCTGTCGTTGACCCCCGGAGGGCTGGTGGCCCGCCTGGAGGGCTGGTCGCCGCCGGGGTTCCTCAGTGCAGGGTTTGAGAACCTCTGGGCACATGCTGTGTAAGCCCTCTTTGGCTTGTGACGTTCGGGGCCGTGCAGCTGGTCTTCTTAGGGACAGGCAGGCAAGCCGAGAGCCCGGGGAGCCGAGGAAATGCATTTCTGGCACTTTCCAACAGGATCTGGTCATAGCCTGTTCTTCTGGTAGACTTTGTAGTTTATTTTGCCTGTTTCTTTTAATCTCTGTTTTGCACTCCGGAGGGTCTTGTCAGATGTCTGGCAGTGGTGGGGGGGGCCCGCCTCGGACCTCCCTGTTTGGGGAAGGTTAACAGCCTTCCCTGGCTCCTGGAAGCCCCGGGGTCATCTGCTGCAGACCTCATGCCTCCAGCGAGCTGCTGCCTTGGTAGGCACGAGCCACGCAGATGCCCTGAGGGGGAGGGCTCCGGGAGCTGCTGCTGCTCCCGCCGTTTTCTTCCTCTTCTTATTTTAGCCACCTCTAAACCCCCACTACCTCCACCTCCAGAAATCCCCGGTGCTGCCAATTCTAGTGCATTTTGAGGATTCTGTGATATAAATCAGGCTGATTTTCAGCTTCCCTCACTCCTTGCAGTGATGTGAATGTCTTGAGTCTGTCAAGTTCATTATCCTTTGCCCATCCACTTTGCAGCTTCCAAAATTTTATGGCTGTTTTCTCCTTTCCCATCCTGCCTTGTCCTTGTGGGTTTATGCCTTTGTAAACAATCCCGTTGCTGTACTTTTAGTGAGGTGTGGGGAGAGAGGGAAATAAGATGCTCACTTTACCACTTTTACCAGGAAATCTGACTATTTACTTTTATTATTTAAAGAAAGACCTTTTCTGTTTCCTGTGGTGGCAAGGCTTCAGATACCTGGGGTGGACTGTGTGCGCTAGCAGAGAAAAGCTGCTCTAGTCCCTGTCTTGATGGTCCATTGGTCACTGCGCTAGCAGAGAAAAGCTGCTCTAGTCCCTGTCTTGATGGTCCATTGGTCACTGTTCTAGGCCCAGCATCTTCTCCCTGTCCTGATCCTAACCCTGCCAATCACTTTCCTTCCACTTGTCGTACTTCATCATCTTCCCGATTCCTCTGCATCACTCTTTCCATTTAGATGCCCTTGGGCCCTTGTCAAGATACTTTCCATCCATCAAGAAAAGAGAAGGAAAAAAAAAATCAATGGATTTTTTTTTTTTAACTGAGCACTAGGTAGGCTCTATGGGATGGGAATCAGATTTTCTGAGTACCAAATTGGAATTTTTATTATGGTCCCACATCCCAAAGATTGTTTGGCTAATGTAGTTTAAACACCAGAATTTTCAACATTCAGGGAGCTGTAGGAGAGAATACTTGAAATCTGATTTGTCCCAGACGATCTGGGATGTCATCATTATATCTGGGGGGAAAAAGTGAGGAAAACCTTTTTTCTCCAGGGGCCTTGTCCAGCTGGGTAGGGAAAATGGAAACACTCCCAAAGACAATGCCAGGCATTTTTCCATGGTCAAGTAAGTAATAGAAAATCCCCCAGGAACTTAGAGAAAGGAGATCCTGGATGTGTGGGACTGGTTAAAAAGGAAAAAGCTTCCTGGAGTCAGGTTTTAAGGATGGGCCTGGAAAACTGCCCATAGATGTCCAAGGCTAGTTCTGTGGGAGCTGGTTTGAGGAAAGCCCTGCTCCTGTCAACTCTTCCTCTACCACTTTTCACCTGGGCCAGTCACCTCTGCCACTGGACTGTGTGGGCCTCATAGTCATTCCTCCTCAACCCTAAAACTTTGTCTCCTTTGGGATTAGGCTCAGCCATAAGTAGCAGAGATTCAAAATAACTGTGGTTGAAACATGAGAGTTACTTCTCTCTCAGCAGAGTCCATAGGGGTATAGTTTGAGACTGGCCGGGAGATTCTGCTCTATGAAGTCCTCAACAATGCAGGTTCTTTCAGATCACTGTGGTTCTCTTCCCAGGGGACCAAGATGGAAGTTAGTGCTCCAGCCATCACATCCACATTCTAGGCAGTGGTGTGGAGAATAGAATAAAGAAGAAAGAGGAGCAAAGGAGTATCACAAGCCATCTTGTAAAGAAGGTTCCCAGAAGCTGCTACACATTACTTTTGTTTCTGTCTGATAGGCTAGAACTCAGTCAAGTGCAAAGTACATTGGTATCTATAACCTCTATTCTGAGTGGCCAGTTGTTACTATGGAAGAGGGGTACTGGGACAACTAGAGATCATGACTACTGTCACCAGGCATTGCTCTCAGTTCCACATTTGGCCACTTCATCTGTTTTTCTGTCATTGGTGCTTCCCTCCATCCATTTGTCTTCTTCTATGTGGTTACCATCACTCAGAATCGATGAAGTCAGAGCTGTGAGAAAACTAAAAGTCTGGTCTCCTCATACAGTTGAAGAAAGGAAGGTGTGGGAAGGAAAGTGACTTGTCTAAGGTCAGTCACATGGCTGAATAGTTGCAGAATCATTATCAGATCACCAGGATCAACATTTGTCCTAAATGAGCACCTAAGTGCTGAGGGAGCAGGACAGAAATAAAAGTGTTCCAGGCCAACTCACTTAGCCAAGGATGTCTTCTGGGTGAGATGAGGACTGGAATGAATTTGGAGAAAGAGAAAGTCATCTAGAAGAGAGGGGAATGTTACCAAGAGGAAATGGCCTATAGATAAAACCAAAAAGGCAAGTTAGAGCATTTTGTTAGAGCCTGTGAGTTTTTTTCAAAAATAAAGATTTATTTATTTGAGAGAGAGAGAGTGCACAAGCAGGGAGAGTGGCCGAGGGAGAAGCCTGCTCCCTGCTGAGCAAGGAACCCAGTGTGGGACTTGATCCCAGGATCCTAGGATCATGACATAAGGCGAAGGCAGACCCTTAACTGACTGAGCACCCCCAGGCACCCCGAGCCTGTGAGTTTGAAGGCATGGTGTTAGCTACCAAGAAAAATTAAACGGCGACCTGAGGTAGAAGATAGCCAAGCATTGGCTGGATGGATTTTGAACTGTAGCCTAGAGCTTGGGATCACTAAAGAAATATGGCCATTTCAGGCTTTTTAGGGTTAGCAGAACCTCGTTCAGTGCCATCTCTATCCATCTGTCTCTGCTTCTCTCCCCTTCATTTCTGCCTCTGCCCCTGTCTCAGTTTCCTTCTCCGTGTTTCTTTTTTTTTTAAATTTTTTTAAGATTTTATTTATTTATTTGACAGACAGAGATCACAAGTAGGCAGAGAGGGAGGCAGAGAGAGAAAGGGGGAAGCAGGCTCCCTGCCAAGCAGAGAGCCTGATGCGGGGCTCGATCCCAGGACCCTGGGATCATGACCTGAGCCGAAGGCAGAGGCTTTAACCCACTGAGCCACCCAGGCGCCCCCCTTCTCCGTGTTTCTATGTCTAGTTTATTTCCTCTCTAGTCTCTGGCAGCAGCTTTAATGCATACAAAATATTTCCCATGATCTCCTTAACCATGGGTGGGTTTCCTACTCTGAACCCAAACAGTCTCCAATCTCCATACCTCTGAGGTTGGTGCTCCCTTAGCCTACCTCCTCTGCTTTATGAAAGCAGAGTCCAGGCTAGTTTTTCCCTGGCCTGGGCACCCAAGATGTTGGCAGATATGGAAAAAGCTGGATAGTTGCCCCTCTCCTCTACGATGGGGCTTGGGAGGCATGCTCCAGCCACAGCTCCTGAGGACTAACAGGCTGTCCTGCTCCCTTGAAATCTACCAGCTCTGAAATTTATGATGAATTCCCTGTCCCTACTCCCAGAGGTAGCTGCCAAGGAGACAGGTTAAAAGCCTGTATTTATGGCAAGTGACACTTTCTGAACAAGATGTTGATTAAGGAGCATGTTGGGTTCTTACCGTTCCATGAGCTCCAGAGGCTGAGCAGTGAGTGTGAAGACCGTGCATGGGCTGGGACACCCATGACCGCCTAAGCCTGGAGGCAGTCAGGGGCGGCTGGGGTTGGGGTCCTTACAGTGCTGTGCTAATGTTCACTCACATTGGTTTAATGTCCAGGAATATTGCAAGCTACTGGTTACACTGTTGGTAGCTTGAAACTGGCCACGAAGGGAGTATTTACACCATGAAAATGGGCGAACACTGTGAATTGGGGTTGTAGGTCCTCCCCTTGGGGGAGAACTGGCTTACCAGCACTCCCCTGGGTCACCCTCACTTGGGGACACCTTGTGGGGAGAGCGGCAGCTGTGTAAGATCCTTGAGGTTTTGCCAGGGTTCTGGCCTGGTCGGAGGGATTTCTGATCTGATTAGGGAGAATTGTTCCCCCGGGGGGGTGGGAGGCTGGTATTGAAAGAGGGGTAGAAAGTCAATTAAAATAAACTTCACTGTGCCAAGGGAGGTAGAACTGTGACCGAGTTTCTTACTCGGTCCAGAACCTAGGACAGCGGACAGATGCATCACAGTGACTCTGTTTCCTTACAGTGGAAGAAATTAGCTCAGCTGTGCTTTGCAGTCAGCATATTCCTCTCTTGGTTATCTTATCTGCTAACATCTTTGCTTCTTTAATGCTCATTTTCTTTACAAAGGTGAAGAGTGGCTTTGTAATCACAAACCAAATATATAGATATGTAAACATGTTTTGACTAACTTTTAATAGCAGGTTGACAGCTGTATAGCTCCTACCAACGAGCACAGTGCTGCAGAGCACTGACTCATGTCCAGTTATCAGCGTGAACCAGGATAAGTCTCTAATGCGTGAGGCAAATACTCAAATGCATCTGGTCAGCCTGGGCCTTTTACAAGCTGAGGCCCCTCCTCGTGAGCATGTAGTGAAAGTGACTTCTGCACCGCCAAGTGAGTGTCTTGGCTTTAATTGAACATTAAGTCGTAGGGGGTCTCTTGAGTTGACACTGGGCATTGCGATCTAGCACTGCTGACTGTTTTCTGTGTATAGCTATTATAGTGCATACTCAAGCACACGGAGAGAACATAGATCCTCACAGATGCATAGAGAGAAGCCCTGGAGAGTCAGTATAGGAGAGAGGCACCCAGAGCTACGAATCTAACTGCTGAAAACAGACCCAAGGAAAGTAATGTAATTGCCATTAACCAGAGCAAATGGCCCGGCTGATGGATGCCAGCAACGTGTGAAGGCTTGATAATCGTCTGTTCATCCCAGGATGAATGTGAGGCTCTCGTTCCTCTGCAGAGTATTTATTTGTACGAGATTAGATTTGACTGGGGAATGCTTCTCCCTTTTCTAAATTATTAACATCTAATAAAAGGTTATAGCCAAATTCCCTGACAACCTCACATGTGGAAATAAAACCATCATTTTTATGCAGCTGTCATGCATTTTCCCTGTAAGATCGAGGGTTACAAGAAAAAAGGAGAAAAGAATCAGGGGTATATTCAGCTCACAGGGGGTGTTTCTCTCTCCATTGGCATCCCCCACTGGGGGTTTGTTCTCTGTTGGCAGGGGGGCTTTCTGGTTTCCAGCCTTTCCCCACTTACAAATGCAGGGTTATGCCTCTCCCCCATGGTGTGCATCTCAGAGCCCGTCCCCACTTTCAGGCAGAGCCGCCATTGTGGTTCATTCTGAAGGAGGGGCCCTTGGGTGGAGATGAGTCTGTGGTTTGGAGGCAGTGTGTCAATCAGCCAGTCTGTCGTCAGTCAGTCAACAAGTCTTTATTTATCTCAGTGGGTACAGAGCTGCCTATTAGGTGGCCGGGACACGTGGTCTCCCTGCCTGCAGTTTCTCCCCCTCACACCATCCTACACACAACTGTCTCATTAACTCTTTCTCCGACACAGTCCTGATCCTGTTGAACTCTTGCTCAAACACTCTTGGTGGCTCCCATTTCCTCTAGGGATAACAATAAATCCATGAAGCTTAGCCTCCCATTCCGGGGTACCTGCACTTTCACCCATTGTCAGAGCTTTAACTTGCCTTCCATAAGCCTCTTCGTGACCCCAAATGGAACTACTGGCTGTTCTCATCTCTGTACCTTTGCTTCCTCTGCCCCCTTTTCCACCTCGTGTCTGTGTGTCCAGTTTCTTCTCATTCTTCCCAGTCCAGCTGAATGGTTACCTTAGCCACAAAGAGTCTCCCCTTCCCCCACACTCTGACAGTTCTTTATTTTACCTCTTTTCTGGCACCTCCATTTTTACCTTGTCATCCAGCAGTTCATGAGGCAGGAGGGAGGTGAGGAGCACAGACCCAGAATTCGAATCCCAGCTTTGCTCCTTACCACCTATGCGAACTCTCTGAGTCTCAATTTCTTCATATCTAAAGTGGGGAGAATTTTAATATTTCTTTTGTGGATAACTGCAAAGATTAAATGACTTAATTTAGATAAAGTGCCTAAAATATGGTCTGGTAGATAGTAAGTACCACAGAAGTATTAGCTGCCATTCTTTGCCAAAAAAAATATATATTATTTTACAATGACTTGGAATTCTGTAAAAATTACCTACGAATGAGGCAAGACTGTTTCTGACTCTAAAAGTCTGTAGTAACAATGGAGACATATAGAAGTTAACATTCCCACCAATATTCACCAGGAGACTTTTATACCAGGTACAGTGTCTCATTTTAACTCTTGACATGACTGTTATGTCCTCCATCTTCAAGCATGAAATACAGAAATTCAGAGAGATTCAAGGACATCCTCAGGGAAGCTCAGCTTGAATGGACTGGAAACGGAGCCTTCTGACTGCCAACCACATCTAGTCTTTACTGCTGCCCTCAGTCTCTGATTCATTAAGAAGACCTAAGTCTGAGACATTTGGATCCCCAGGGAAGGATTATAGAGCCGCTGCCATGGTCAGCAAGGGCCTGCTATGTGCAGAGAACCCTCACCACATCACATAAACAGACCCCTGATCTCATATCTTACAGAGTAAAAATGTTCAGCCCAGACAAATGTGGGTAGGGAACCATGGTGAGGTATGTATGGCCAATCCACTTTTCAGCTCACTGCCAGGAACACTGGAGGCCAGATTTCCTGTTCCTTCCTCCCAGGTGGCAAAAGAAGGCATAAACTCCAGGAACACTTACAGTCTTCTCTAGGAGTCTAATGAAAATTAATTAGGAAGGCATATCTACTGTGGAAATCCCCAAACAGAACAATGATGGATCATCTAATCATGCATGTCAAAGCCAAATAGAAATGTTATGGAATCATTAGCAATTTTGGATGATCTGACCCATTCTTTCTCCCTGCCTAGTCCGGAAATGCTTTTCTAGATGTTTAGCCCCCAACTCCCAAATGCGTTTACTTTTGCCTTCAAGGACGCCCTTCCCCCACCAGGTGTTGGTCTGGGATGTTCCTGCCTGTTGCCTGTACCCCACAGAGTGACTTATGTCAGTGTGCTTGATGCAACATGGAAGTTCCTGGAACATGGAGCCTGTATTCCTGTAATTCTTTCCACAAGTGGCCCAGCACAGTGCCAAGTGAAGTATGGGACTTAAAGCTTTGATGGTGATGACAATTAGCATGTCTGTGTCTGGAGCAAATTAAATTTTCTAAATTATTCAGGCCTGGACTCCTAAGGCTTTTGATGATCTGGGTTCTTGTTCAGATCCCAGACTCATGAGTTGTGTGTGTCGTCAGGGTCCTGGCAAGAAACAGTGGGCACATTCAAAAGTCAATAAATAGGGTTTTAAAGACAGGGTATATTCAGGTTTAAGGGAAACCAACCAAGAAGGGTGAAGCACCATGAACCTAGCAACAGCAGGGGAAGCTGCTACCCCCCTCAGCATCCGGAGTGACTCCCACTACTGAGGGGAGGGCCACCTGGCAGGCCCTGTGGCTGTAAGACAGAGACACATAGCCACTACCAACCCATGGCCAGACAGGAAAATAAAAATCACAGTTTCTTTATTCTCTCCTCCCTTGTTTTCTTGCCATATCTTCTCATTGGCCCAAACTAATAGAAAGCCAGAGGGAGCCTTCTGATGCAGTTCCCAGGTGAAGAGTGGATCTGGGGTGAGCGGGGAAGCAAAGGGACATGATCCAGCCTACCGTGCAACCTTAGACAAATTCCTTAAAAATTCTTTGACTCTCAGTTTCTAATTTGTAAATAGGGATAATTATCTTACCTAGCCAATAGGGTTGTTGAATGTAAGAACTGTGAGCCATTTTACAAATGAATGGGGTTGTGATAATTTTTTTGAACTTGTATTAGCTGGCTTTTATTTGGATCAATCTGACCAAAGATAGGCCACGAGGGATACATGCCCAGAGCAAAGAGAAGGCTCTAGCGGGCACACCCACCAGGCCAGGGGTCATGGAAGGACCCAGGCCTTTCAGTGCTGTGATCGCCACAGAGTAGGACAGAAGTTTCGAATTTGTTCTTGATTCATATTGAAGTAATCTTTTTTTTTTTGCTGCAATTTATTCAGGTTTATGGAGCACATAAAGACCTACAAAGGCAGCCTTTTGATGTAGTTATGCAGCTATAAACTTATACAGCTGTAATAATTGCATTTTAATGATTTCTTTATATTGCCATAATTGGTAGAGTTAATGATCATGTCAACTGGACGAGGAAAAGAATGTTCCTTGCAGCCAATCCCCTTCTTATCCTCAGGCTCTCTGGAGCGTATAGAAAGATAGATGTTTCCTGAATCCCCTCTATCCACAGCTAATGTACCCCTGACTGGTGATCACTGAACCTCCTAAGTTCTCCTTGGAAAGGCGTCCATTTGATACACATATTTAGTTTGTCCTTGTTTCGTGAGCAAACTTCCTCACCTCTCTCTCCAGAAGGAGCCAGGCTGGCACATTGTCTATTCGTCTTCCTCTGGCTGCCGTAGTTTCTCTGCACAGTAGTTTTCCACTTCAGGCTTCATTACTGGAGAAAGATCTGGGAAATAAAAGGGTTTGGGGCTGGTGTGTGCACGTGTGCCTGTTATTTAATCATGTCCCAAGTGCTGGGAAAAAAGTCCCTCTGAGATCAGAGCTGGATGAAAGATCCTGATTTTAGCTGGAGGGGAAAGGGGGAGCTAAAAATCAGCTTGACTGAAAATTCTCATAAAATTTGCAAAATCCTGAAACTGAAAGTTCTGCAGTGCAGAGGCACTCCCATGCAGTGTAAACAGGGTCAGTTAGGGCCTCTTGGAGCTGGGCTGAGGTGGGGGCCACTGTCAGTCAAGCTAATGTTGGGCTGGGGATGGGGGTGGAGGGAACTGACCCTCAAAATAGAGATCGCTTTGGGCAAGACTAGAAAATAAATAATCCCCTTCCTCCCACCTTTCCCATCTGCTTCTGGCAAAGAGAGGAAAAGGAAGCCAGTTAACCGCCTCCCTGGTTTGACGTGCAGTGCTGAAATTCTGGACAGCTCCCCCGGGGCGGGTTGTGGGGAGCGGCTGTTAACTTGATTATTGGTGAAAGTGATGGTGGTGGTGGTGGGGTCAGTAAGTGGGGTCACAAAGGAGGCTGTGAAGAGGAAGTGAGGGGTGGGTATTTTGAGCAGAGCATAACCAAAGCTGATTGATGGTCAATAAATAACTTTTGATCAACTTGAGCATTTAAATTGGTTTTGCAATGAGTCAGTGCCAGCAGACTTCCTCACTTCCTTATGCTTTGTTGAGGCTTATCTGGAAAGGAGATTTCATGCCCTGAGCATTCACCTACCGATGGTGCAGAGAGGAATCAAGGGAAGAGTCAGTGTGGCAGGGGAGGCCAGCCTGGTATGAAACACTGCCAGAGCAGTTTTATAAAATGGTTAGTCCTTGAGCATGCCTGAGAGTTGGCTGCAAACTTGTTCTGGATAGAGAGAGAATCTCTCCCATTCCAAGAGCTATCCACACAAAGAACTTATTTCTGTATCCCTCCAGAGATA
>ML109394.1:480-55219 GCA_003697995.1 Taxidea taxus jeffersonii | reverse complement strand
CCCAAGTTGTCATTTCTCCTTCTTTGCTCCACCAAGCTTCTTTTTGTATTCCTGCTGCAAGCCTTTCCTGAGCAACTTTTCTAAGTTCATTATTTTTTTAAAGATTTTATTTATTTATTTGAGAATTTGAAAGAGAGAGTGAGCAGGAAGGAGAGGGAAAGAGAATCTGAAGCAGACTCCACACTGAGCGCATAGCCCAAGACAGGACTCGATCCCCCGACCGGGAGATCATAACCTGCGCTAAAATCGAGAGTCAGACATTCAACCAACTGAGCCACCCGGGTGGGGTGCCCCTAAACTCATTAACCTCTTAAAGATCAGTTTATCGCAGTGCCTTGGTGGCTCAGTGGGTTAAAGCCTCTGCCTTCAGCTCAGATTATGATCTCAAGGTCCCACGTCAGGCTCTCTGCTCAGCTTCCTCCTCTCTCTCTCTGCCTGCCTCTCTGCCTACTTGTGATCTCTCTGTCAAATAAATAATTAAGTCTTTAAAAAAATAAAGATCAGTGTGTCTTTCTAAGTTAATCACTTCTGTTCTGGAAGCTGCTTAGTAGTTTAATTCCCCTCCGTTATTATGCTTCTTCTTTGTAGTCTTTGACACACTGACCACCTTCTCTTATTGAAAAGTCCCTCGTCTTTGACTTCCATGATGTTCCACACCCCTGTTCCTCACTCTCCTCTCTCGTCCTTCTCTGATTTGTTGAGTAAACATTCCCTGTGACCCTCACCCCAGCATAAGTGTTCCCTAACGATCTGAGTTGGGCTCTGATTTCCTTCCTTTATTCTTTCTCCCTTGACAACCTTATTCAATTTCTTGATTTCTCTATGTAGATGCAATGAAATTCTCTCTCTCCACTCTCCAGTCTCTATTTTCAACCACCAGCTAGCCATCACTATCTCATCATCCCAAAGCCATCTCAGATTCATTATGAGTAAAAGTCCAATTCCTACCTTCCCTTTTGAGCCTCCTGTGCTTCCTGATCTTATTAAATACATCACTTTCCTGATAGTAAAATAGACTTGGAACTTCAGTGCTAGCTAGCAGGTTTTCTCTTTCCCCAGCTTTCTACCCCTGCAGCCCAGAATGAAGCCCATCAATCCTATCTCTACCATGTCTTTGACACCTGCTTTCTTCATTCCATTCCCACTGCCAAGACTCTATTTCAGACCTTCATCACATCTCAGCAGAGCTCCTTCAGTGTCCTGGACTCTGCCTCTGGGCTTCCCATCTTGGATTTATCTTGGACAGTGCTACCACAGAGCTTGAGAACATCACATTCCAAACACCATCCAAAGTTTGCCTCAAAAGGAAAGTATTAATTCCTTACGCCAATATCTGAAAGCCTTGTACAATCTGGTCTCAACTTCCCCTCTAGTATCCTATGCTGGAGTCGAGCCCAATTTCCAATATCCCCCAACCAGGGACTGAAGTACCATACCTCTGTGCTTTCATCCCCCTGACTGCTACCAAAACTCAATTTACTCAACTATGCTCAAATCCTACCTGGCTTTTGGTGTGGGCACCTTGAATGGAATTTAGAGACAAGGCTGAAAGCTTGTCTCCACAGATGGAGATAGTTGTTTGGCAACTGTAGATGGAAAGGTAGACCTATGTACTTTTGATTTCCACGATGACAAGAGTCCAGTAGTCTAGAGGGCTACTCAGCCTGGATTAATGATTTGGTCTTTAATCTAAAGAAGGTCAAGAAATGACAAGGGTGAATAATGACTGTAGATGATGAGAATCTATCTGTCACAGAAACATTCTAATAGTGTAAAGTAATGGTAATAATGTGTGAATAATTGAGAACTTACCTAGAGTTATATGTACACACAACATAAAATAGATTATAATTGCTAATGCTGTGATTCAATCATTTAAAATAACAGGAAAGACATAAAAGAATATTCGGACTTCAAATGGGTGGCATTGTATTATTAGGATGAACAAGAGCATAGGAACAGAATACCTGAGTCTTGTTTCATTCCAGCTCTGTCTCAGCTTTCCTGGATCCCCCAGCACACCATGTTTCCTTTTCGAGCCTCATTTTCTCAACATAGGGATAGCCAGACAGCTCAGGAAGAAGCTTTACCCAAAAATATAACCCTCCCTATCTCCCCTCCTGTGTAACCTTACCTTTGATGACATGTTCAACCCACTGAAAATTTATTTCCAATAACATGTTTCTTTTGATGGAATAAATATGTATTATGATTATACTGTGCCTCTATAGTTCAGTTGCTCAGCCAGGTCTCTAAACAAGATGGGATCGGGAGGGAAACAAACCATAAGAGATTCTTAAACTCATAAAACAAACTGAGGGTTGCTGGGGTGAGGGGAGGTGTGGAGAGGGTGGTTGTGCTGTGGACATTGGGGAAGGTATATGCTATGGTGAGTGCTGTGAAGTGTGTAAGCCTGACCTGTACCCCTGTACACAGACCTGTACCCCTGGGGCAAATAATACATTTTATGTTAATAAAAATAATTAAGAAAAAAGGGTTTAGTTTTACTTCATAAGGGCTTTTTAACTTTGCCAATTGGATGCCATCTAAATATCCTGATGGTCAAATATATGGAATAATATGTCTTGAAATGAAAAAAAAATGAAGACAAAACACAAAGGGGATAGAGAGGAAGGAAAGATTGTATTATGGAAATTAAACAGATCTTAAGTTGTGTATCAGGCTGATACTTTGGATATCTTTTGTACAAGTTTGCCCTCCACAGCCCAGCCAGACCACCCTTTTTGTGCACTCTTCATGCCCAAACATTGCAAGGCAACAAAACACGTTCTCCCAAGTAAAGAAGTAAAGTCTCTTTGCTATGGGTAAAATGTATATCTTTCAAAATATCAAGTTAAATCTAGTGGTTAGAACCATAAAACTTTCAGTTAAATTGCTTCTTATGAATGGATCATGATATAAGAATGTGACTTATGCCAAAGCAAGAAACAAAGACGTGAAAATGCAGGGATAATTTGGAAATACAGGAGTGGACTTCAGGTGTGACCTTGGAAAAGTCATTAAGCCTCTGGGCCTAAGTTTTTATAACAAGGAATAATAACTTGGATTTCTACAAAAACCCAATGAGCAGTTCTCAAAGCTGGCATGCAACCAGGTTATTTTCCCAGCAGCCACAGTTTTCCCGATCACGGATGACAGATCTATTTTTTGTAGACAGAAAGATAGACACAGATATTAGAGACCAGCCAATGATTAGATAAACTTTGCTCTTGCATCAAATAATAATGCAGGTATCAGATCACATGAAAGCTAAGAGTAATAAGTCTATCAAGGTTTAAATGCTCAGAAGCTTCTAGGGCAAAACTGTTTGGGCAGCATCTGAAACACAGCCTCCGTGGGCAGAAAACAGCCATTTTACATTTAATTAGGCAAAGAAACTCCAGCTGAATGGGTTAAAAATTGCCACTATTTCACAGTAAGTGATTTTCTTAACCCCCAAGGGTTCAAATTACTTTGGCAGGAAAAGCAATTATGCAATTAATAGGGGAAAAATCTCCAGAGCTCTGTAATTTGCAAAGAGGTAAAGGTTCTGTGGCCTGCAGGGGACAGCTGAGCGCTGAAGCCCCTTCCTTTCTTCCTTCCTCCCTTTCTTTCCCTTCCTCTTTCTTTCTTTCTCTTTCTTTCTTTCTTTCTTTCTCTCTCTCTTTCTTTCATCTTTCCCTCTTTTTCTTTCTTTCTTAATTTTGACCACACCCGAAATAAAAACCAAGGATATTTTAAGGAGTAGGAATGCACCACAGCTCAGATAATGTCCCTGCCAGTATATTCATTACAGACTCATCAGAGTGGATGCCTGCAATCGGAAGATTAAATACCCATTTACCAGGATCAGAAGAGAGTTTGGTTTTATAATGTATTGTCCTCTATTCCCCGGGAGGCTGCTTTGTTTGATAAAATGCTGAGTGTAGTGTAAAAATATCCCTCTCTCTGTAATTTGCACTCCTCTCCATTTAAAGCTATTCTTGCTGCAAACGAGAATTGAAAGCTGCTAAAATTAAGTGGTGTCAGTTCTCAATGACACTTTAATGATAGAGCGCTCAGCAAATGAGATGAGAATGAATTCCAGCATCTCTGCTAAAGATAGTAACCAGCCCCAAACACTGTAATGCTCCAACGGGGCCACACTTCACCTGCTTCATTCATATTTAGTAGAACTAGAAATAGGGAAACTATAATTTAAATGGCCATTAAGAGGAAGGTGAAAATAACCGATGGACATTGGTTCAAAGCAATTGGGAGCTTGGAGTTGTAGGACTAAGATAATCTTTCTGGCTGAGCACCCTACTTCTGTACCAAGACACTCTCTCTCATGGATATAGGGCATTTTATTTCAAAGGAATAAGTGTCCCATTGACCAAGAAAATCTTCTCTGATCCTGTGACCAAAAGGACATGAGGCTTTGGTTCATTTTTGTAGAAAGTGCTGTAAATACTTGAATTACTGGCTTGACATTCTTCGTATTGTTGTGTTCTGGCTGACATGAGTGTCTGGGGCACCTTTGAGCCATCATGGCCTCATTTACAGGGAATGTCTCTACTCGGACTGTGAGTGGAGAGCAAGTTGTGGGACAATCGCCACAGCCCTCCTGAGGGCCCTCATGCATCAGACGACACCACCCAAGGGTCCCATTGGAAAAACACAAGGACCTAACTGGACCATTCTTCCAACCCAAGTTCAGGTGGTCCATATCATAGTTAGAGTCATTGGGACTACATCCTGAAGGCAAACTTGTCCAAACTTTCTTTCACAGGCATACAACTCAATTCAATGCTCAATTTCAGCATCCCAGGCTATAAAAATCACCATAAGAAATTAAAAACACATATATAGAAAATGAGATCTTTCAGGTGCTTACAATCTACTCTAAGGGACAATCAGACAAACATTAAAAAAAACCTAGAAAGCTATCTATTTCAAAGTGATACCTAGACATTTCTGCATGGACAAGGCACAGACTCAACAGATGGATAAATAGCAGAGGAAAAGTCCAGTTTGAAAGGCAGAGGCACTTGGTTAAAAATGGCTTTTTGGAGCAGGTAATCTGGGAAGGGGGGCAGGTGGGCTTGAAGAAGTTAAAAACCTGGATGGGTAGAGAAGAATAAGAGAAGGTGTTCTGGCATGGAAAAAGCGTGGAGCAAAAATAGGGAGGAACTACCCTAAGTGACACAGCATCATAAGGAATATGGAGAGACAGTCCAGCTGTCTACGGTGTGGACTGCACAAGTACCTTAAATGGGCATCTGAAGAGTTGAACGTGCTCTGAAGAGTCCCGAGATGCAGGCACAGATCCCCGACCACCTCGCAGCGGTATTGTACAAACTCAACGGGGTAAGATTCGGGCAAGCAACCAACACGACAAGACCTGGCAGGCAACGCACAATAAATGTTTTTCTGTTGTGGTGTTATATCGGAATCGGGGTGAGACATAATGAACGCGATGCCTCGGGAAGAGTGATCTGTGCAAGATGAACTCGAGGCGGAGAGAACAGAGGCTGGTGCAGCCATCCAGCCACAGGGTGACTCGCACGCCTCACCACTGAGAATAGAGACCATATGCCACTAGATTTCAAAAAAGCTGCCATCTGCCACCGCAGCCGCCTGATAGACCTCTGCCGCCCTTGCGATGCTGGCCAGGGACCTTCTGGACAATGTATCCTACTGCAAAATGTAGTTCTGCACATGTGTCTTGAAATTGCAGTCTGGTTTTAGAAGCGGGCAGATGTGGCACACAGGAAACTGAGGAAAATAGCAGGGCCGTTGATTGCCCTTCGATGCCAAGGCCTCATTAACAGTCTTCAGGAAAGCGCTGGAATTCCTTCTGGCAGGGTACCCCTAAGTGTTTGGGGAAAATGCTTCAAAGGTTATAAATGAATGGCAAGTTCTGCCACCCCAATGGCAAATATCGAAACAGTTTTACGTCTCCATCTCCTGAGCACGTGAGAGGTCTGGCGCAACAGCAGGATTAACTGCCATCACGCTGGCCTCCTCTGAGCCCTCAGATGCACGCGTACCCATCTATCAGCTCGGCAGTGATTGGAGAAGAGCTGCAATGATCAGGACTTCGTGGGGGCTGAAGGTGCTGGAAGTATGCTTGATGCCAGCCCTCCTGCCTCTGATCTGTTACATTCGACAAAATTGGTCCACAAAGTGGTTATGATATCTTAACTTCAGAAAGTAAGGGACACCTATGGGAATTGCTTTGTTTTTGTGGAATTGTGGATAGTTTGGGTTTCTTTTGAACTCATGGCCACTTTTTATACACTTCACTAGGGTGTCATCTATGTATTCTCAACTATGGTTTAAAGTACGCTTTATGTGTACAATTCCCTTGAAGTATGCACTGAGAGTGCATGGCATTAAGAAGGCTAGAAGAAGAGGAAAAACTAGCAAAGAATGAGAAGAAATGATCTGTGAGATGGGAAGAGAGTGAGGTGACGTGGTGCCCTGAAAACCAAGTCAAGAAGGACATCAAAGAAGAGGGCATGGGGCGCCTGGGAGGCTCACTGGGTTAAAGCCTCTGCCTTCGGTTCAGGTCATGATCCCAGGGTCCTGGCATCCAGCCCCACGCTGGGCTCTCTGCTCAGCGGGGAGCCCGCTTCCCCCTCTCTCTCTGCCTGCCTGTGATCTCTGCCTGTCAAATAAATACCCAGGTGTATAATAAAATTGATCTGTATGCAATTACAAGGGCACTGAAACAGGATAGAAAGAGATAGAAGAGGAAGTCTTGGTGGTTACCTGCACATGTGCCCAATCACAGATTTTCCAGATGAGGATATAAAGAGCTGGAGTGACAAGTGTGAGATCTTTTACCTGGTTATCAGAAGAGCCAGGACTTTCTCACCTACTCTAATCCTACCATCTGCACAAACGCTGCCTCGTACTAAAATTTCCTTCAAAACACATAATATTCGTATGCATAACTAAGCTATATCTGGAAAGCGCTGTCTTCATCTTCAAAGATGAACTGATGGGAATCATACTTGTTGTATGGATTGAAATTTAAAAATATATATGCCTTTCAATTTACTTTGCTCAGGAAACAACAGTCTATTTGATCGGAAGCTATAGCAGCACTCTCATAAATGTGAGAAAGCTAACCTTGAATCGAGCACACATCACAAGAAAAGAGGAGGGGAGAACGCCCCATGGCAGCTTGGAGCCTTCTAGACGCATCCGCAAGAACAGAGGAGACAGCTCATCACCCCCGCCCCAGTTCCCCTCAGCTCCAATGTGTCCTCCACATGGCAGTGCCTCCCTTCAGATAGTGTTAAGAGACAAAGCAAGAATATTCTCTTTGGAGCATGTCACAGAAAGTGTCCTACCAGCCTAGTTAGCAGAGAGACATCTTTTCCTGTATCTTCCATCACATCTTATTAGATTTAGGATACTGTTACACTGCTCGCTTAGAATATTGCAAAGGTCCTTCTGATAGCTGATGCCACAGGTAAAATGTTCAGCTGTGGACATTTTAGAATAAAAAAAATCAGACTGATATCTCTAAAAAATTACGCTAGAAAGGGTGTCACGATTTTATTAAAGTTTATCTCGAGTTCCAAGCTGGCTTTATCACCTCTTCGTAATTGACCTGGTATTTAGTCTCTCTGTACTTCAGTTTTTTCTCTTCGAAACAAAAAGATAACAATAATTACGTGTTAGAGTTGTTTCTGAAATTAAGTTAGGTAATGTATACAAAGTTCCCAGCATCCAATTCTTGCTAAAATAAAAAAGAACAAAATGAAAAAATATTTCTGTTGTTCTCACCCTCATTTTCCTTTTCTAAACTCACCCCAGCTCCTAGCTCTTCTAGGTCATGGTTAGAAAAGTAAAACTACATATATTACACGAGATGTTCAGAATCTCACTTGCCCCAAAATGTATGTTTCAGTAAGCAATTTCTCACTTTTTATGTCCTATTTAACAGATGATTTCTCATTATTAATGTGTGATTCTAAACAAAAGTGAAGAGCCGATAGTCAAAACATCCAAATGCTGCCCAATTTATTCATTGCTTTCTTGATCCAACTGTTTGTCTTTTAACTAATTCAGCTAAAAAGAAATCTGAGCTGGACATTCATGTCAAAAACCACAGCAGAGATCTTGACATAGCTGACAATCTTATTTTAGTTGCAAGTCTTGGTTGCTTTCTGTGCAGTTCACACTTAATAGAGCCTGTGCTTTTCTCAGTTCTCAATCAGTAAATTTTGCTTGATACGGCACTAGATGTCCATGTTAGTTAATAAAGGACACACATACGCATATCCATATACTTAAATACATAAGTATATGAATAATAGTGCCCTTTATTCAAGTGACTTACAGTCTTGCTAGAATAGTTTAAAAGTGAAGACTGATAAGAAAATCTTGTGATGTAAATAATATTACAATAAAAATACCAGCATAAACTTTTATGCTATATGGACAGCATTTCTACTGATATCAGAGGCAAAATAAAAGTGATGATAATCAGAAAAAAGAATGTGTACAGTCTCATGAAGTTTGTAATGTCTTATAATGCAATACGATTTGTAATATATCAATGTGCTGTTTTAGCCAGTGTCACCTTAATATATTTTTTATATTAAATCTAGTTTAGATTCTGATGGAATATTAATACAATTTGCTTATTTATGCCAAGCAAATAAAAGGCACGTGTGTAATTGGGCCAGATGCATTCATTCAGGAGTCTGAGCCTTTAAAAATGAGCAATTTAAATTTTTTAAAGAAAATATTAAAGTATTTTATCAAATAAAACTATCTAATTTAGTTCAACTGTCTAAATTTCTCCATCTAGAAATAATTGGAAATTTTCTGATTTAAATCTGCAGCTATTCAGGGAATGAAAAATCAAACAGGGTGTCATACGGCTATTTCAAATATATAAATGTTTAATTGATTTTTTATATTCTCATTGTACAGTGTGACTTTGCATGAACATAGCCAAGGCGTTTTTTCTTCATGCACAAGCTGTTTTTATAGTGTTTACTGAATTCCCTAAAATGAATCAATTTTGGCTTATTCTATTCTTATAAATGTGCAGAAATTAAATGAAGCACATATGTATATATTTCCAAAGAGTCCAGGGAGCTAACTGTAGGAATTCTGTCATTCAGCAAATATTTATTCTGTGCTTGCTATGACCAAACACCAGGATATATCAGTGAAGAAAAACAGGCATGATCTATTCCCTAATAGAGCTTGTGGTCTAATGGAGGAGACAACCGTTAATCAAAAATTACAGAAATACATAAAAAATTGCAGCAATGATAAGTACTATGAAAGAAGAGTTGTGTAGTACTAAATAAACTGGCATTAGCAGAATCTCACCCTGTCAAGGAGATCAGAGAAGTCTTTTCTAGAAAGTGATGCTTAAATTGATGCTTAAACTTCTGAAGAAGTTGATTCAGAAACTAGAGAGTCCTAAGAAGAAGAAATCGGATATGCAAAAGCCCTGGAAATGCAGATCTTGTGAGACTGGGCCTGGGAGAGCTCAGAGGTGATCTTTGTGGAAGAGGATGTTGAAGAGGGGAATGCAGACAAGACCAAGCAGCCCATTTGAGGAATTTTTCATTTAACCTAAAAGAACTTTGAAGCATTGAAGGTTTTAGGTGATAGAATGGAATAATCAGATTCACATTTGATTAACCTCGCTTTGACTTCTGCATGGGAAATAATATGGGTAAGGATCGGAGTAAGCATTTGGTAGGTTAATTAGTAGTCTATATGGTAAGAAGAAAAAAAAGTTAAAATAAGAGTGATAATAGCTACAGAAAAGTTTTTCTGTTAAAAGTATAACCAGGAGACTCTATTTGGGCTAAAATAATAAATAACTAGAGGGAAGGGGAACTTATCAAGCAAGCCTCAAAAATAACACAGCTCTCTGATTGGGGACACCTTCTGTACTGCTAGTGCAGAAGGCAGAACTTAAACAGAGCAGTTACACTGAACTGAGGAGACAAAGATCAGAATTTGAGGCTGCTGAAGTGGCTGGAATTAGGAGGGCGGGTACCTGAGTGAGGAAAGAGAGTTCTGCCAATATGAGCATATTTAATACCACTGAACAGTTATGTATGTTTTACCATAATAAAAAGATAAACTATTTCTTAAAAAAAAAAGTGAGGATGAATCATACAGGGTTGGGGAAAAGTCCTTAGAATTCTGCATTGGGAGTTCACCATGAACCCTTAGTTCAAAGCTAAGCTGTACATGAATAGGTAAAAACTCACAAGACCTAGCAGGGAGTAACCTAGCAGAGAGTATTGCGGGCCAAATGGTGATCTCAGAGTCAGTGCTGAGAGGCATCTGAAATCCAGTTCAACTAGAGAAGACAGACCTAATAAGCTTCTCATGCATTTAGTGGAGAACTCCCTAGAGTCACAACTTAGATAGGGATATTGCTACACCCAAGGACTAAAGTCAAAACCAAAAGAAATTCACCCCAACAAAAATATAAAACCAATATTGGCAGGTTGAGATGGAGCTGCCAATAATTTGTCTTCTAGAACAAAACTGAACACCAGTTAAATGAGCTGACATAGTATAGCTATGTAATGATAATATATCCTTACAACATACCATCCAAAATGTCTAGCATATAGTTTTAAAAATTCTACATTTATAGGAAAATATGGCCCACGATCAAGAATAAAAGGAATGAACAGAAGCAGAACCTGAGATGTCTCAAGTACTGAATTAGTAGTCAAGAACATTAACAGAGTTATTACAAATGTGTTCCAAGGCTTAAAAAAAAAAAAAAAGATAGTTATAGTGAATGAAGAACTAGGATTCTTGAGCTAACTGGGTGGCTCAGTTGGTTAAATGTCTGACTTTAGCTCAGATCATGATCTCAGGGTCCTTGGATGGAGCCCTACATCAGGCTGCCTTCTCAGTCAGGAGTCTGCTTGTCTTTCTGTCCCTTCCACACTCCTGTCCCTGGCTCAGGTACACACACATGTGTGCATGATCCTGCTCTCAAAATAAATAAAATTAAAAAATAAAGAACCAGGAATCTTCAGCATAGACTGAAATAGAAATGAAAGGAGAATCAAATAGAAAAATCTAAAAATGGAAAGTATAACATCTGAAGTTGAATAAAAAACAAAACAAAATACCTGAAAAGTTTAACATCAATTGAAGCAAGAGTCTGTATATTTGGAAAAAAAAAAAGATCAATAGATATTATATGATCTGAAGAACACAAAAGAAAAAAATTCTAAAAAACCTGAAGAACAGAGCTTTGGTTACATATGAGACAATATATAGAAGTCTAACATTCATGCGTTTTTGAGTCCCAGAAGGAGAGGGGAAATAGGGCAGGAAAAAAACTTTGAAGAAAAGTGGCTAAAATTTTTCAAAATGTTTAGGATAATACAAAGAGAACCACATAGGCACATATAGTCAAACTGCTAAACACCAAAGATATGGCAGAAAAGATATGAGCATAACTTAAGAAGCTAGTAAAAGAAGAGAAAATTAAACTCAAAATATGTAGAAGTAAGAAAATAAAAATAGCAGATGTCAACGAATTAAGAAATAAAGAGAAAATTTGCAAAGAAAAAAACTTGTTTTTTATAAAGAGTAACAAATTGACACAATACCAATATCAGGAACAAAAGACATACTACACACATTTAAAGAATAATTTAAAAATTATAAATAATCAATATATTTAACAATCTAACTAAAGTCCACCAATGCCTTTGAAAATGCAACTAGCCAAAGTTGACACAAGAAGAAATAGAAAATTCAAATTGCCCTATAGCTATTAAACTATTTAGTTCATCCTCAAAAATCTTTTAACAGAGGGGTGACATCACATCATGACAGTGTGATCATTCCTTCTTTCTAGAGCAGAGACACAAAACATTAAAAAGAGGGAAACTGGTCAAATCACCATGGAAAACCACCAAATTACAAAAGTAGACAGAAACAGGAAAAAAAATGGAGAAACAATGGAAAGAAACAAAATAACTAGAAGGTAAAAATAAAATGGCAGTAGTACATTCTTACATGTCAATAATTACCGTAAATGTGAATGGATTGAACTCACCATTCAGAAAGTACAGAGTAGCTACATGGATAAAACAAATCAAAACAAAACAAAAAACCCCACAAAATCCAACTATATGATGCCCACAGGAGATTCATCTTACCTCTAAAGGCATTCATGAGCTCAAAGCAACAGTATGGAAGATGATAGTCCAAGCAAACAGAATCCAAAAGAAGGTGGGAATAGCCATACCTATATCAGACAAAATACACTTCAAGCCAAAAATATTAAGAAGAGACAAAGAAGGTCATTATATCAAAAAGATATAATAATCATAAATATGTATGGCCCCTACATCCAAGCACAGAAACATATTAAGCAAATACTAACAGAACCTAAAGGAGAAACAGACAGCAATAGAATAACTGTAGGGGACTTCAGTATCCCAATATCAGCAATGGATAGATTGTCCAGACAGAAAATCAACAAGGAACTCTCGGGTTTGAAAGGCATTTCATAACAAATGGACCTAAGAGATCTATATAGAACATTCTATCCAACAGCAGCAAACACGTTCTTCTCAAGTGCACATGGAACATTCTTTAGGATAGATTGTATTATAGAGCACAAAACAAATTTTAGTAACTTTAAGAAATGAATTATCTTCTTTGACCAAAGTGGTATGAAACTAAAAATCGACAAAAGGAATGTAAAAAGATCTATAAACATGTGGAAACTAAACAGCACATTTCTAAACAACCATTGGGTCAAAGAAGAAATCATGAGGGAACTAACAGATTATCTTGAAACTAATGAAAACTGAAATATATCAAATATAGTGGGATACAGGAAAAAAATTCTGAGAGAAACATAACAATGAACAAATACATTAAGAAGTTAGAAAGATCTCAAATAAGCAACCTAACTACACTTCAAAGAACTAGAAGAATAAGAACAAACTAAGCCCAAAGCTAGCAGAAGGGAAATAATAAGAAAGAAGGATTTCCTTCAGTTTGGGACAACGTGGATAGAACTTAAGCATATTGTGCTAAACAAGATCAAAGGAAGACAAGTGCTGTATGAAATCTCCTATATGTGTGATCTAAAAAAGTTAAACCTATAAGAAGACAGAGTGCATGATGTTTATCAGGGATGGGGGGAGGAGGTAATAGTGATGGTGTTTAAGATGTTAAAACTTATAACTAGTAGTAAATAAAAACTAGTGAGTAGTAAACTCACAGATCATCAAATGCACAGTATAATGATTATAGACAATAATACTGTACTAAACTTATGTAATGTGATAAATATCACTGTTAACAATCATATTACAGGGACGCCTGGGTGGCTCAGTTGGTTAAGCAGCTGCCTTCGGCTCAGGTCATGATCCCAGCATCCTGGGATTAAGTCCCACATCGGGCTCCTTGCTCGGCGGGGAGCCTGCTTCTCCCTCTGCCTCTGCCTGCCTCTCTGTCTGCCTGTGCTCACGCTCTCTCTAACAAAAAAACAAACAAACAAACAAAAATCATATTACAATATATAATTATATCAAAGTAACATACTGTATACCTTAAACTTACACAATGCTACATGTCAATTTTATTTAAAAAAAACTTTTCGGGGAACCTGGGTGGCTCAGGGAACCTGCTTCCTCCTCTCTCTCTGCCTGCTTCTCTGCCTACTTGTGATCTCTGTCTGTCAAATAAATAAATAAAATCCTAAAAAAAAGGAAAAAAAACTTTTCAGGGGCACCTGAGTGGCTCAGTGGGTTAAAGCCTTTGCTTTCAGCACAGGTCAAGATCCCAGGGTCCTGGGATCTAGCCCCACATCGGGCTCTCTGCTCAGCAGGGAGCCTGCTTCCCCTCTCTTTCTGTCTGCCTCTCTGCCTACTTGTGATCTCTGTCTGTCAAATAAATAATCTTAAAAAAAAACTTTTCAAAAAGAAAACTCAAAATTCATTAGTCAATTCTATCAAATGTTTTAGAAGGAATTAATAATAATTCTACACAAACTCTTTTAGAAATTAGAAGTAAGAAAACGAACATGTCCTAGTTTATTATGAGGCCAGTATATCCCTAATACCAAAACCCTAATAAAGATATTTTAAGGAAATAAAATTATAGATCAACAGCTCCCATGAATATAAATGCAAAAAAAGAACAAACTGCTCACATATGCAAAATGTAAAATTCAAAAACATCATGTTGAATGAAAGAGATCAGGCAAAATATAAATATTCTTTAATTCCTTTTGTTATAAGTCCAAGAAAAGGCAAAACAAAATCTAAAGTGAGAGAAATTAGAGCGGTTTCTTATGGGGTAGGAAAAGGAAATGGAGATTGGCCAGGAAGAGGTATGAGAACTTTCTGGGGTGTTGGATATGTTCTATATCTTGACTGAAGTGATGATTATACAGATATATAGGTATAGAGGTATATCATGATTAGATAGACACATAGACAGGGAATAAAATTTCATCATATCATATACTTGGGATCTGTGCATCTCCCTTTATGTATATTTGACCTCAGTTTTTTTTAAAAAATATATATATAGGCATAATGATCAGATTTGGGTGGCCAATCACATATGGCATATAGTGTGAAGAGAAATGCAGTTGTGATGGAGTTGAGATATTCAGGAAGAATAATGGTACATCGAAGAAGCTTTTTTCTTTTAAAGCTGCTTCAATTTCTCTACCTGCCATTGTGTAGACAATGGAAAGGATACAGGACCAAGTAAGATATGGTCTTAAAGGAACTTAAAACCTCTAAAGGAGCCAGAAAGATATAGAGTTCTGATGTATGCAACTGTTATTCATTCATCCTATTATTGAAATATTACAAAATTCTACAGGAAATGAAACAGGTTGTTGATATCCTTTGCCGCCAAGGATATTATCTGGAAGCTTGCTGAAGTCCATCCACAATGAATTGCTCTACTTTTCAACTGCACATACTAGAAAGGGTTTTTGGGGGGGGAGCAAATGAGGACATGTACATGGAAAAATGATCATTGCCAAAGAAGGGGACACTAAAAGAACAAAGGGATGAAAATAGTATGGGAAAGCATCGCTTTATAATTCTACTATATATTGATTGATAGAACTGGCATTTTTCAAGCTCAGTCACAACTGCATTATAAAGCCGTCACTGAGCAGGATATTGATGAATACTCTCAAACATGCAAATAGCAGGAGAGATCATTTTTCACAAGGTTTTGGGTAATGAGAAGGAATTGAGTCCCAGGGGGAAAGGAAAGCGAAAGATCAGCCTTGCACTCATTCAGAGGAAAACTGTGTCATCCTACTGGGCTTTGGAAGTTATGATGAGTTCCAGAAACTCATCATAAGTAGGACTCATCAGTGTCCTACTTAGTGTAAGGATAAGGACCCACATATTGCTCTTTGGATTAACTGGAGAACACACAGACTCTAGTTTAAAGAAAATTAACAATTTTATTCCATAAACATCTATTGATGAGTTGAACTAGCTTAAACACATTTGCATTCATGATAGCTTATAGTTTTCTTAAAAAACAAACAAACATGCATTTCAGGGATGATATATCTAGTATCCCATCAGTATTGGTAGAGATATGAAAGGACGGTATCATTTACTGGCCGTTATTTTTGTATACAAAATTAAGGTAAAATATAATATTAATTTTTAAGAATCCAAATTAAGTCAATGAACGTATTTGGATAGCCCAAAATATGTTCCTTTTAAGTTGGAATTGCTTTAGAATAGTAGACCCAGGGGCACCTGGGTGGCTCAGTGGGTTAAAGCCTCTGCTTTCGGCTCGGGTCATGATCCCAGGGTCCTGGGATCGAGCCCCGCATCGGACTCTCTGCTCAGCGGGAAGCCTGCTTCCCTTCCTCCTCTTTCCCTGCCTGCCTCTCTGCCTACTTGTGATCTCTGCCTGTCGAATGAATAAACAAAATCTTAAAAAAAAAAAAAAATAGAATAGTAGACCCAGAAGCAGAAAATAAGATACATATGTATATATACATATATATGGATTTCTCCATCATTATAGATAATGCTCTTCAAAACTTCTTTTTATTTCTCCAAGTTTTTGTTGCGTCAATTTGGAATTTTAGATGTGGATTTTAGTAGTTAGTGTTATGAACTATCTATCCTTCAGGAATTATTTGACATTTGCATTGCATCATGACTGCTGACAACTGATGTGAATGTTGGATATGTTCTATATCTTGACTGAAGTGATGATTATACAGATATATAGGTATAGAGGTATATCATGATACCATGCAGATATTCACTGTCTTGGGCTGGCTTAATTACGCATTTTATGGTTCCACTGCTTGACCCTAAATTTTTTAAGTTAATTCTTCCCCATTCTTAAGTTCCTTATTATGACTCATTTCTCAAAATTCTACAGTTTTCCTTTGAGAGATAGTTTTCCCAGAAAAATCTGAGAATGGGATACTTTTATTTGGTTCTTTCATGTTGGAGAATCTTTCTATTGTTTTTGCACATAAATGAAAAATGGGCAGGCCGTATAGAGTTTATCAGTGATGGCTTTTGCCATCAAATTCTAGCAAGTATATTCCAAGGGTTTCTGGCTAATTTAGTGAGAAGAGAAATCTGATATCAAAGGGAGTTTTTTTCTTTTGATTGAAATCTATTTTAGTAATTTTTATATTTTCTCTTGCCCGAATATGCATAGATGTTTTTCTTCATCCTTTAAATACAAACATCTCACCAGCTAACAAAAATATAGCTCTTTTACACCACTTTCCTCTAACCCTTAGAAATTTTAAGAACATTTATTGATTCAACAAATATTTCTTGAGATATTTTATGTGCCAATCAATGCTCTAAATTCTAAGGTCACAATAAAGACAAAAATCCCTGCCTTCATGGAACTTACATTCTAGCAGGAGAGAAACTAATAAAGAAGTAATAGGTTGTGCTACATGAAATCTACATGCTTGTAAGTCAAAAAAATTTTTCGTACCAGCTACTGCATATGGCTTGACCTAGGAGATGGAGATTGATAAGATGGTGGTAAGCATTGCAGAGAACACTTACACTGGAGAACGGGGTTGGGGGACTTGGGAGAAGAGGTGGCCACAGTTCTCTATGGGTAATGGCTCTCTATATTCTGACAATGTACATCAAACGCATGACATAGCCGGCAAGCCTTCCCCTGGCCTGACTGCTGTCTACTTTTTTCAACCTCATCTCAAGTCATTCTCTACTTCTGCACCAGCTGTACTATCCATCCTACTCTGCCTCAACATTATTCTTCCTCTCCTGCTAAGATGTCTCTTCGATAATTTTTAAGTTTAGTCCTCCACTAGCATTTTATTCTATTGCAGATCTTACTCAGTTTTATACACCGCCCTAATGCCTGAGTTGCACCTTGAAAATTAATTCAAAACCCCAGTTCCTCTAGTTCTGAGAACCATTCATTCATCCTGGGTTGTATCCCTCTGGTAATTAACATGTGCCCTAATATTTTTTTTCCATTTAGATATTCATCATATTTTAGGAGAGTTCGTAAAAATGGTTTTTAAGGAATTTCTGAGGATATTTTCATTATAAAGTACAGAAAACAGAGCTCCATTTTGCTTAACCAAGAAAGAAATGTGATGGCTTTTGTCACTGTGAAGTTCAAGGCCATGTAGCTGTGGCTGGATCTGGGATATATGCCCCCCCCACACACACACCAAATTTGCTATCTTCTCTGTTGGGTTCATTCTCAGGCAGGTTTCCTCACATGGTGGCCAAGAGCTTCACTAACCACACTCAAGCCAATCTTTAGGGAAAAAAAGAGAAATTCTCTCCTGAGTACTCCAGTCACAGATTCCAGGAAAGCATGGATAGGGCATGCCAAAGTCGTTAACCTGCTTTCAGAGCCTGGGAGGAGAGTCAGCCTTACTTGATTCAAGGAGAGGCATTTTCCCAAACAACAGATGAAAGACTGACTAAAGCTTATGTCTATTAAAAGGAACTATGGTTACACTAGATGATCTTAAAAGACCTTAAATATTAAGGTTAGTCTAACCCTTTGCATTAACATTATACTCTGTAAAAAAATTTCCTGTTGACCAGAATCATATGGAAACTCAAGTGGAAGGAAATTATAGTTCAACCATCAAGTTTTGTACTTCTTACGTCATAGTACTTCAGCTAATTCCAAGTATATTTTTTCAGCTCTTTAATTTTAGGAAATGTATTCTATTTTTTTTAAGTCTTAATCACAAGAAAAAAACAGGGTTGCTGGAGGGGAAGGGTTGGAGGGTTGGGATAACTGGACGATGGACATTAGGAGGGCACGTAATGTCATGAGCACTGGGTATTATATAAGACTGATGAATCATTGAACTCTACCTCTAAACTGATAATACACTTTATGTTAATTAATTGAATTTAAAGAAAAATATAAATTGCAAAAAAACTAAAAATAAAAAAATAAAAGTCTTTAAAATTTGAAAAACTGCTTTTGTATTTCATATTATGATCTGGATATTTGTTATTCTTTGTAAAATAAAGAATAAGCTTTGAGTTTCAAATTTGACCTGCACTGAACCACTTGAACTTACGTATATGAAGATAAACAAACTACTGCTTAGGAACCAGGATATTCAGACAATCATTTTCATCTGGGTTTAAGACAAGGTGGGTTGAATCTCACTTAATAGCAGAGTAAAGTCTTATAAGAAAAGACCAGGAACCATGTCGGATTTTGTGTTTCAGCAAGCCAAATTGAAAAATAGAGATTTAAACCTGACCATGAGAAATTTTCAATACTTCTCGTTCTTCTGATTTTCTTGAAAACGAGTCTCCCCTCTTTGCAGGGTGCCTTTAACCTTCAAACTGTCCTTCCTCCAACAGCCCTACTCCTTTAGAAGGTACATGTTGACTTAGAGAAATCTAATTTGTGTTTTGTTAATGTGTGCTGTCTCTACTTGCCATATTACATTAAACGAGAAATAGAGTTACCAAAAAATCATCTTACTTGAAATCATTCATAAGCTATCAACAAGGGAATCCATATGCCAGTTTCCTTTTTGCTTTATAACCATCCGCAGCACTAACTTGACCTTTACCTAAACAGGACTATAATTGCAGTTAAGATTATATAATTTACAATAACAACAAAAAATTACTTTGGAGGGACTGCTACTGGGCACAAATGTCTCACAGCCATTAAGTGTATCATTCATCTTGAAAGAAAATTATTCTTATCCACATCGACATTTTTAACATAAACTGTAGTACTCTCTGTTGGCACCTTTTTACGTACCCATTAATCTCAATAGTAAAGCCTCAGTCTCACCCACCTAGTCTCTGAAGTTTGGATGTCACTACTGTGTACAATAAAAATTGTATATTCATGAACTCCATTTGTTTTATGTCCTTCTCTCTGTCAAAGCCTTCCAAGCAGCATATGCTTTGCTCTGTAGAGAATAAAATCAAATTTGTCTGTCTTGTCATATTGTCATCAAAGTGATAGTATCACAATTAGATTAACATTTTGTGAAGGGGCTGAAGGGAGGGAAATGAAATAGGAGCACATTATAATAAAATCCACTTAACCCTTTCAGTCACAAATCCCTTTTTCTCTAGCACCCGGAGGCAAAGAAGGCAATCAGACTCTAAAATAAGTGACACTGTCAAATTATTATGATCTATGTTGGAATCAAATAGGTCAGTTACTAGGCCTGCAAGGTACATTTTCATTTGAAAGGACCATTAAGATTTTGTGACAACAACAATCTTAAGAAGTAAGACAATTCCTGGGGTTCTTTAAACTAATCAGTCTGGGATTAAGTCCTCAAAAATTGGTCAGAGTGGTTGGTGACACTCTTTGACCCTTAATATATTATCGCTCATTGAAGTCTTCGGCTCCAACCCTAAAATTAAAAAATCTCACATCCTGTAATGACCAGGCCTTAGGAAATTTATTGAATTAAAATTTCTGTGTATATCATTGAAATAGTATTTTTATCATTCTGATAACTTAAAAAAAAACAAAACAAAACAAAACAACAACAAAAAAACTATGAGTTTCAAACGGAAAATCTTATGAGCCAGAAGTGAGACATGAACTAAGATTGGGTTGAAATTGAATAATTATTCTTAGGTCAGTTATTCCTCTGGTAAGTTTTTCCTCTCTTCCATTGTGTAAAGAACAAAAGAACTCACACATGCAAGAAAGGC
The DNA here is from genome assembly GCA_003697995.1 of Taxidea taxus jeffersonii. NCBI lineage: Eukaryota > Metazoa > Chordata > Mammalia > Carnivora > Mustelidae > Taxidea > Taxidea taxus. The sequence continues at coordinate 35,018 of ML109394.1, read as the reverse complement.
ATTATTCAAAATGGAACCCACATCTAGTTTTTGCCTTTGCCTTTGCAAGGCTACTTTCACTAAGGGCTACCCGGAGGACAGGAAAAATCCCTGTTCCACTGCTCACAGAGGTTCTGGGTGAGAGCTTTCCGGTCCTTGGGGTTGCCATGGGCTTCATGGATTGCACTGATGTTGGAGCATGGTGATCTCCTCATGACCTTTTTCCAATGAGAGGGCATATTCAGAGGGTCAAGAATCACAGGTCTTAAAGTACAGTCATATCCCAGTCAGCTGCTAAAATAACATTTCCCCATCCCTGAGCCATCTCTTGTCTTGAACCTTTTTAACATCAGAGGGTGCCTGGTAGCTGAGTTAGTTAAGCATCCAACTCTTGATTTCAGCTCAAGTCATGATCTCAGGATTGTGGAATTAAGGCCTGCATTGGCCTCCTACTCAGTGCAGAGTCTTTTGGGGATTCTTTCCTCCTCCCTCTCCCTATCCCTCTGCTCCAACCTGCTCCCCAACAGCTCATGCTCTCTCTCTCTCTCAATAAATAAATAAATTTAAATTAATTTAAAAAACCCTTTTTAACATCAGTCTTTAACAAGTAATCTAGTACTAAATCATGTATAATATTCTATTGTTTTCTAATTAACTTATATAACTTGATCTTGCCCACCTTTCCAGGTCATTTCCTACCATTTCCCTGACAACCGTGCAGGTCACACTGACTATTTCCCCTGTCTCAACAGTTGCCTCTCTTATACATTTTTACCCCTTTATACATAACCCTCCATGTTCTTGACAGGTCCTCCTTTCACTGTGGTTCGCATGTCTTCAAGACTAGCTCAAGTGTCTTAAGGAAACCTCACATGAACCCCTACCTCTGGACTTTCATGTCCCCTATCATAATTTTCCCGTAAAATTATTATGATTATCTATATTTCCTTAGACTATAAGAAATCCAAGCAATAATTCACACTCATTTCTTCATCTCCAATATATAGGTCATTACTTGGTTCATAAAAGTACCCTTAAAGAAAAAAAGGAACAAGAAGAAAGAAAGAAAGGGTTCGTGACAAGTATTAAAACATTTATGAAAGACAGTGACTATCTGGGGCACCTGGGTGGCTTTGCCTTCGGCTCAGGTCATGATCCCAGGGTCCTGGGATCGAGCCCCCCATCTCTCCTCAGCAGGGAGCCTGCTTCCTCCTCTCTCTGCTTGCCTCTCTGCCTACTTGTGATCTCTGTCTGTCAAATAAATAAACAAAATCTTAAAAAAAAAAAAAAAGACAGTGATTATCTCTAGTATGACAGATACTCCAGAGAAAAAGTCATATATAATGAAAAGTTGTTTCAGGTTTCAGTTAGGGTTATTTACTTACATCAGGAGAATATATGGTGCGCCTTGATTTGAGCAACATATGTGACTAAAACTCATATTTTATTCTTGTGAAAAGAAAGAGTTAGACTGAGTGCTGGTCCTACAAATGGATTTGTCACAGACAAAACAAGCAAATTCAAATAATTTTGATTATTAAATCATTGATCCCTAGAAAGAGGTTTGTAGTAGCATGTGGAGTGGCATGTGGAGTTTGGTCTTGGCTTTGAGTTCATCATTATCTTAAATCAGTTTATTGAATAATAATAGCAATAATAATATTTTAAATGTTGAGAGTTTACTATAAACATTTCATGCATTAACTCACTCAGTACTTAGAAGAACACTTTGGATTAGATATTATTATTATCCCCATTTTGTAGATGAGGAACTGGGTTGCAATGTGCCTAATGACATGCTGATTGTATCTTGAGATTACATAAAGATGAAATAAGGAGTTATCTGTTGGATCATAAAAGCAGACACTCAACAGAGCTCAGTAGACTGGAATAATGGATGAAAAATGCAATTACTATGGTATGAGGAGTCTTTGACAGAAGTTTGTGTGTAAGACAAAAAAAGAGTTTTATTCAACCCTCACAAAAGATCCCAAATAATGGTGTTGCTCAACAATAGGGAAATTTTCATAAATTTATTTAATACCCTTAAGTCCCTGTCTCTGCCAGTAAGAGCCAAGTAAATTTTCAATATCACTCCTTCTTGGAGATGGAACTCAATAATTTGACACCAGATGCATCAGAAATTTCTGCACACAGAATTACTGAAGCCAGTCCAAGTATTATTACAACATTTCATTACCATATTCCAGGATAACCTGCCAATTTCACCTCTTGTCCTTCAACTTTGTCATTTATCATCCTTAATGATGCAGTTTCCCAGTCTTGGAAAGAGCAGCTGCTAGGTACCTATAGGATACCCTCCTCAGTTAATTCTTCTCAGGTGGTGTCTCCTCACTCAAAGTGTGTTAGGGAACTGAGGCAATTTACAGAAATCCAGGTTCAATACCACTTTAGTATCATCATTTAGATCATTTAGACAGGAGTATTTGGAACTTTTAGGCACATTTTGTATGGAAAATTGTAGCAATTCTCTAATTCATTTCTCATGAGTAGAAACAGTCTATAAAATAAACAATTTAGAATAAACTGTACATGTCTAACCAGTTATTTTTTAGAATATGATCCTTTTCACCTATCCCTCCATACCATACCATACCATACCAATAATGCAAGTTATATTTCTAAGTAAAAAAAGACTGACTAAGTCTTTAAATTATTTTAGAAATAGTACTTTGTGTTTTTAAAAATCTTCCCAACTGATTAAGCCTATAGTAAAATTGCTCCACTAAGAATTAAACGAAACATCCAATTAAATGAATAATATTGTTCTCTTTCCACCCCCTGCCCCAATATTTATCAATAGGGATTCAAATATCTGTTGTAAGCTGTATCATCTTATATAATTATAATATCAAAATAATACTTAATTTAGATATTAGAAGAGCCATAATGTCTAAAGGAAATGTATCTACATAGATTCAAATGTATAGATATAAATATACCTAAAGGATTGTTGTTGTTCTTGTATTTTTTTCCATAAGTTGTGATTTTTAAGAAATTGATCCTTTTCATCTTTGATTAATTTGTTGGCATAAATTTCTTCATAATACTCCAATAAAAAATTTAACATCTATAGAGATAGTACTTCTAGAATGACTCTGTGCAGAGCTTGGCCAACCTTTTTCCTCAGTGAAATAACAATTTATTGGTGAAAATTCTATTTTTTTAAATATCCAAAGTGTCTGGAAATTGACCTAAGAACATACAGCACACAGAAACATTATTCAAGAAAATCTGTTATTGCTCAGTAAAAACAAGAGTCTAGTGCATTTGAGTCATGAGATGCTTTTACCCTTCTGTCATGCTGCTCTGTTTTGGAAACTTTCCATAGCTTTTAGCCTCTATGGCTTTGGTTTCAGCCTGAGAGGAGCAGAGCACCAGTGGTTCTCATCCCTTGCACTGACCCTACAGCTCTGTGCTGCCAAAGCTCTATTCGGAGCAGGCATGTTCCAGAGCTCAGGGCTCCCACTCCTTACCTAGCACTTAGGACAGAGTCTCCATGCTACCTTCAGCATGCCAATCAGTTTTGGGGGCCTGATTGCCCCTTACCCCATATTCCTTATCTCAGCATGCTTGTAGGCCAGAGATTCTATGTTGAGAAGGGCAAGCCTAGAAGATCGGGAACTAGCATTCCCCTCTCCAGTGTCAAAAAAATTTCTCTCCAGGAGAAGTAGGCTACTTTTCCAACCTGCAGCTGTGGTACAGTGATCCTGGTTTTACTCAGGAAGAAGAGGTACACTGGCAAGCTCCAGTGCTCCATTTGAAGGGACTGACTTTACTTGAAATAGAATGTAGAGAAAGAACTCCATGCCTAAGGACATTGTCAAGACAATGGAGATCTTGGTGGAGAACAATTAAGAGAAGTCTGCTAACTCAGTGAAACAAGCAAAATCACAGTGCAGATAGAAATTTAGAAAGGAAATAGTGAAAAATAGCCCTTCAGGGGTCACAGTCAACTCTGTGCTCTGGAAGCCTATGTGCATGTTCTAGACTGTACCCATATAGGACCAATGAGAGAAGCACATGGGACAGGCTTGAAAGCATTCCCCAAAGCACACATGAATTCATTAGCAAAGGGCAGAAGACTTACAGGCTCAAGAGACTTTCATATAACTTCTGACCAATCGCTGGCTGAACAATAAGCTACTCTAACCCAGGAACATTAGAAATTCAGGCTTAAAAATAAATTGCATTCATTCCTGGTGGCCTGGAAGATTTTATGCATACCCAAGGCCATGCTTTCTCAGTAGTGACCAGAAAGAGCACCTTTGAGCTATTAGTTTCTGGATGAACTCAGAGCACATCATGAACTCCCTGAATTGTCAAAGCAGTCTGCTAGATCCAATTGTCAAAGGCAAAAATATAACTAGTTAAGTAGACAAAAGCATAAATTTGACTAATAATGACTTATGCTGACCTGAGGTGACTCTTAGAATAAAAACCAAGGGGAAAATAATCTGAATAGGGATATCATAGGAACTGGACACTGTAGGGAAAATAGACTTTGCGGAAGTAATCCAACCATCACTAAACAAATAAACAAAGAGTCAAGCCAACAATAATCAGCCCCAGAAGGATAGAATCAGTGTCTAAAATTGCTACAATAAATTATATACAATGTTCGGTTTCAACAACAACAAAATGTGAAACATGCAAAGAAACAGGAAAGTATGCATCATAACAACATTGCTTTAATGATTTTAACAAATGTATCTTACAAATGTTATATGTTAGTAATGGAGGAGACTCAGTACACTGTCTTTGCAATTTTTCTATAAATCTTAAATCATTCTAAAATAAAGTTTACTAAAAAACAAAAATAAATGGAACCATGGAGTTGAAAAGTACAATAATCTAAAGAAAAAAAATTCACTGGAGGGGGTCAACAGTATATTTGAGCTGGTAGAAAAAAGGATCAATGAGTTTGTAGATAAATAATGATTATTCATTTGAAACAGAAACAAAAAAAGAGTAGAGAGAAAAGAATAGAACCTCAATAGAAATTGTCATATACCATTAAGTGCACAAACACATACAAAACAGAAATACCAGAAGAAGGGAGGGGGGAAAAAGGAGTTTAAAAAACATCTAAAAAAATAATGGTTGAAAACTTCCTAGATTTGATGAAGAAACTAATCTACCTGTTCAAGAAGCTTATCAAGCTCTAAATAAGATAAACAAATAAACAAACAAAAATTCACATGTGACTACCTTAGAGACAACATGTTGAAAGACAAAGAGATACAATCTTAAAAGCAGTAAAAAAAAAAAAGTGATTTATCAAAGAAACTGCCATAAGATTAACAGCTGACTTTTCATCGGAAACAATAGCGGCCAAAAGGTAGTGAGACAACATATTCAATGTGTTGAAAGGGGGAAAAAACCTGTCAACCTAGAATTCTGTGTCCAGCAAAACTATCTTTCAAAAGGTGAAAAAAAAACATTCCCAGAAAATAAAAACTGAAAGAATTGACTGATAGGATAGGGGCCAAAAAAGCAATACTGAAGGAAATTCTTCAGGCTAAAAGGAAGTAACACTAGACAGTAATGTAAATCCACATGAAAAAGAAACAAAAACATGGAATGTTGACAAAGATAGTCATATAGGTAATGACAGAGAACAGTATAATTGCATATTTACTTTTTCTTCACAGATCTTATTACACATATAACTTGAGATTTCCTTTATTCTCTTAACATGTTTAAAAGATAGAAAATTATATAAAACAATAATGATAACAATATATTGTTTGGTATATAGCATATATATTTTATAGATATAAATATATACATAACACATGTATACAATTGTATAACATATATGTTAATATATTAATAACATATATATTACACACATACATATACAATGTATTTAAAAATAATAAATGAATGAGCAAACAAACAAAAGGAAAGTGTTATTTCCTCTTTCATTCCCAATAATGGAAGTTCATGTTCTCTCTATTTTCCATTTCCTTGAAGACTCTGGCCAGAGGTTTATTAATCTTTTTTAAATAATCAACTTCTTACTGTTGATTTTCTCCTTGTCTTCAGTTTTATTGGTCTGCGTTTTTATCTTAATTATTTTCTTTCTTCTACTTACTGTGGGTTTAAATTGAATTTCTTTTCCTAGCTTCTTTAGGTGGCAGCTTAGATAGCTGATTTTATAACTTTTCTCAGATCTAGTATAAGCACTTCAAAGTCATTTGGGAGTGTAAACCGGTACAACATTTATGAAGTTAATTTGGCAGTATCTTTCAAAATTGCAAATGCACACACTTTTTGATCCAGATATTCAACCCCTTCAGAATTTATCTAACAGCTATATTAGCATGGCATTTAAAATGGCACATAAAAAACATTATGCAATGCAGCTTTATTTGCAATAGCAAAAAACTGATGCAACATAAATGTCTCTTATTTATGGACTGATACATTGATCATGGCATAGCTATACAAAGAAATACTGTGCAGCCATAAAAAAGAACCTGAAAACTCTATGTGTTGATACAGACCTGTCATACATTTCCACTAAGCATTTCTTAAGCTGTTACCGTAGATTTTGATATGTGGTGGTTTTATTTTCACTCAGTAAGATATATTTTTTTAATTTCTCCTGTGATTTCTTCTTTGTTCTGTTGGTTATTTAGAACTGTTGTGTGTTACTTTTCAGTGACAAGATTACCATGTTTAAAACTACTTCACTGTTATATGAACCTGAGACTTTTAAAGTTCTCTTAAAATTTATTTTAAACATTAAAATTGTAAAACATTTTGCAGGTTCATATGTGAAACCAGGATCAAGTCTTATGACATTAAAATGACCTAAAAAGCATACTACATATTGAACAAAGCCTCTAACAGGGCTCAACTAAAACTTATAAACCAGGAATAGGTCATGGCAGCCTCTTGACTGAGTGAATTTGGTCAAAGTGAATGACTTTGAAGTGACGTAAACCTAGATGGAAATTGTAACTCTAAAATTCACTAACTGTGCAAACTTGAATAAGTTCACACCTCATAGCATGTATGTCCTAACCTGAAAAATGGAGATAATACTCATCCAATAGAAGCACACAAATTAACAAATGTATACAAAGCTACTATTACAGTTATCTGATACATGGCATAAGCACTCTTGCCCACCACCCAATATGGTGAGCAATAACAACAAACGCCTCAGAAAAAGACCCTCCAGGGCGCCTGGGTGGCTCAGTGGGTTAAAGCCTCTGCCTTCCGCTCAGGTCATGATCCCAGGGTCCTAGGATCGGGGCCCCGCATTGGATTCTCTGCTCAGCGGGGAGCCTGCTTCCTCCTCTCTCTGCCTGCCTCTTTGCCTACTTGTGATCTCGATCTCTCTGTGTTAAATAAATAAATAAAATCTTTTAAAAAAGAAAAGAAAAGAAAAAGACCCTCCAAAGAGCTTCTGTACAATTTAATTGTGAAAGACCATAGAATTTTCCAATTTTTCCAATTTTCACATTTCACTGGTGAGAAAACAGATACACAAATTCACTCTTTAAATGACTAGACACTTTAACATAGGAATGTTACTGAGTGCCCAAGATCAAGTCCATTGGATCACAGTACGTTCTGGATAAACATTTATTAAATAGCAGAATGAATGAGTGTGTGCATGTATGAATGGACATGGATCACATTTACCATGTTTACATGGCTCTAAAATATCATGTAAGCTATACCATCATTTTAGGTATCTCTGATAAAGAAGAAACACTGTTGGTTAAACCACATATGCCACAGATTTTTAGATAAATCCTGAATTCACAGATATTAAAATGTGACCACATATATCTTTTAGAGTCTATGAAATAAAGGGTAGATCAGTGATAGACAGAAACCCAGGTCTCCTGATTTCCAGTCTACTTTTCTTTTTTTTTTTTTTACAATAGAACACTATCTCATTCGTTCAATAAAGGTATTTCAAAAATCTTTCCCTGAGGCATTCCCATAAGTATAGTTTTCTCTATTCAAATGAAAATACTCTTAGCTTTAAACCCTTGATGAGGCCATAGCTAGAGAATAACTTTTTCAAATGATTTCCAGACCCAAATTAGAAGTTCCTGAATTTCCTGAAATTAGAATTCCTTCTTGTTATTGATTATTATGTCATCCATTTTCTTAACTATGGTCCAAAAATATACCCACAATTTTATGGATGCATAAAGGAGTGTTTACAGCTGAAATCATTACAAAAGGCTACAAACTAACATGAAAATATTGCTTAAATGGTAACCAGAGAAATCAAAGTAAGGTGAAAATATATTTGAGAGAGAAAACTCTTATATGTACATAAGCAAATTGAATTATATTTATTCATTCAATCTAAAATCAATTTTTATGAAAAACTAAAAAGTGTCAGGAACAACACTAGGTGGTAGACAAACAACTATAATTAAAATCCAGCCATTGCCTGAGAAGCTCATTCCATTAGGGGAGCCAGACATGTGGACAAAGGACACATGTTCTAGGACGTGTATTCCCAGAACACAAGAGAAAAGAGTGAGAGTAGACTTTGCCCCCAAAGTATTATTGACAGAGAGAGGGAACAATTAAATCTGCATTCCTAGGACCTGGAGTGAGGATTGATAAATTTGAGAAAGGCTATAGTCAGAAGGCTATATTCCTGATGCCCCTTGGAAGATGACTAAGCATTAGTCAGATGGTCTGGTTTTCAGCTTAAAGTCTGCAAATAAAAACATGGAAAGCACCACATCTGTCTTGTAAGACGTACTTGACAATTTTTCCCTAGTTTTCACTCTCTTGCTATTTGTGGGATTCCTTCCCCATCCTAGAAAATGTTAAAGTGCTTTGGGAAAGCTCCTTGCTCTTCTACTAAGTGCTCAGAGTTTAACTATTTTTCTGTATTCCATCTGGGTCCTTGGACTCACTGACCTTCTTATAAAATAAGACTGCCAAGACATTCTAATATCTACTGTCATCACATGGCTCCTCTTGCTTGTATCTCAGTCTCTAGAATCTTCTCTGGTATCAACCACTAACTCGATCTGCACCTGAAGTGTTCAAGGACATGCTGTTGACACAGTGGCGTCTAGAAGCCAGATAGGCGGCTTCAGGCCAGAGAGCTGCTGTGGAAAATGGTCCGCGTCTACCTAAATGAGAACTGACAACCAGCCCTGGATTTATAATGTACGACTCTTCAGTTTAGAACATCAGAACCTCGCTGGAAAAAGCAACAGCCCAAACTGAGATTTTCTGTTTCTTTGTTTTGCTTTGGGGCACCTCCTTTATCAAAATGTCTCTTTATTTTAAAAGAAAATATCTCTGATGTTCAAATGGTTGATCAAAAGTAGTTATTCCATTGTGATGTCCAAAGTGACCTAAATGTAGCCCATGGTTAGAGTTTGTGCTGAAGAGATAGGAGGGCACAAAGACTGTGAAGTATGTTACCCTCCCACTGATGGGTAGCTTTTGCTACAGAGAATTTATATTGTGGAAGAAGTTGGTTATTTCTATTAAGTAGGACCCATTTTTGAATCTCATCTCTTAGTTGATGCTAATGGCTGGCTATTTTGGCAACAGTTCCTGACAGAACTATAATCAGTCTCCAAAGTAGGGCACCTGGCTCCAAAGGGTTTGTGAGAACCCCTGAGTTGTGGCAAATAACAATAATGCAAGTTTTATTTATATTTACTTTATGTATACATTTTAGAAAGGCATTGAAGCTTTACTGATCTTTAACGTAGGGATTGACACTGCCCATACCTTGGGTCCTTACATGATGTATAAAGCCTGAGGTAGCCTGAGACAGAGGGAAGAGCTCTAAAATGGAAGAGTTGACTTACCGGCTACAGTACGTTGCCGTTTACTGGCTAGAGGATATTATTATAAGTTTAATAAAAATCAGTCCTCTTAATAAAAAAATACAATTAAACACTCTATTTGTACCTCTCATATCATATAAAATCCAAAATACTTAAGAACATGAAGTATGAAAAGTTATCCTACCTCTTATGATTCTAACCTTCAGTACATGTCTTAGAGCTGATCAGAGGTTCCAACCAGTTATGGACCTTTCCAGAGACATACCATGTATATGCATCAAGCTGGCATAACTCTATCACCACCGCCTCTTCTATAGAAGGAGTGGCAGCCCCCATATATTTTGAACCTGAATTTTTTTTCACTGGCTATGTCATGGATACAGGTCCCTATCAGCACATAGAGTTTTCAGGTTCTTTTTTATGGCTGTACAGTATTTCTTTGTATAGCTATGCCATGATCAATGTATCAGTCCATAAATAAGAGACATGTAAGTTGCATCAGGTTTTTTGCCATGGCAAATAAAGCTGCATTGCATAATGTTTTTTTGTGTGCCATTTTAAATACCATGCTAATATAGCTGTTAGATAAATTCTGAAGGGGTTGAATATCTGGATCAAAAAGTGTGTGCATTTGCAATTTTGAAAGATACTGCCAAATTAACTTCATAAATGTTGTACCAATTTACACTCCCACCAGCAATATATGAGCGTGTCTGTTCTCCATAGTCCTGCCAACAATAAATATCTTTGCATAATTGGAGTTTGGGATTGAAAAATGAGTATCATGATTTAGTAAGATAAGCCAAGAATGAACTTCTTCCATTTGGATCTATCTTTCTTTGTAAGATACCCCTCTTCCAGCAATGACATTCCTTAAAATTCTGTGCTAAAATAAAGACCTTAAAATCACACCTTCAAATACCATAGTAGAAAGTATTAAATAAAAATTTTTAAAACTATTGAAGCATAGTCAACCACAGTTTATATGATACTGTACTTTTTATAGCATCAATAAATAAAATAAAGTTATATTTAAATATTGTTGATTTCATCTTTACTTTAACCCTTGTAAAATTCTATTTTATGTAGGTTTTATATGCATACAAACACTGTATACACACACACACATGTTTTATGATAAACACAATATTAACATAGAGTATTATATAATTTTTGAGTAAAAAATTTTATGTATACATTTTTGCTGATGGAGTCCAGAACAAAAACCTTTTAAAGACCACTGGTCTCTATCACGTAAGTTACATGGTGCTCATAAAAATAAAGGATGCTTAAAATTAACAAGTATCTAAAACATGTAACATTTTCCTCTGTTTAACTTCTTTCCATGGGCAACACAATTCTGTCTGGGAATCTGGGCACCAGTCTATTCCTTGGGATCAGTAAGGTTCCATCCCAAGTGAGCTTCAAGTATCTCCAGATTGCCAGAAGAAAAATATATTTTACTTTCCTCAGGATTACAATGAAAAGTCTAGTCTTCACACTTCCCTAAGAGGACAAGTAGAGTTGAGGAAAGAAGGCTGACCCTCTCCATTTGCATGACACCACTTATGAAGAGGATGGGGGCAGGGTTGGTGATCTCTCTGTGAAAGACTTTAAGGAAGTCTTCCAACAGCTGCTCCTGGAGTCTGGCTCTGGCCGGGGCTTCCTTCCCCAGCAGCAAATACTAATTCAAATTCCCCTGCTTGGCAGAAGTTCCTGACCACAGCTTCTACCAGAAACTAGTCTTTATTCTCCTTGAACAGCTTATGGATTCCTCAGTTCCTGGACTCTTAAACACAGTCTCTGAGGAGCATCTCTGAGAGCACACTGCTAAAAGCAACTCTTTGGGGTCAAAGCGATTTTAAAATATTTTTCTTGGTTTTGTTTTTGTTTTTGTTTTTTTTAAACTTGGAAGACACAGAAAATAATTTTTAAAAATTAAGTTAAATTAACCATAATAAAAATTTTTAAATTAAGTATAATATTACAATTCAGAGTTAACTCCTATTAATATTTTACCGTCTTTTCTCAGCATAAAACATAGAATTTTGTATAAAGGAATTGTAGAGCATATAGAGTTTTGCATTTGAATTTTTGCTCTTAGTGGAATACCATGAAAATTTCCCATGCATTTAAGAGAACTTTCAAAATATCTTTAAAATAACTACTTAATAGATCATTTTATGGTTGAATCCCATTTAACTGTTGGAAATTTGGGTGGTTTTCAGTCTTGTACTCTCGTTGTATCTATTGAACATCTTGGTATAATGAATCTTTGCTAACAGTCTTAAGTTCAAATTTCAGATTCTGTCCTTCAGATGAATTCCCAAAAGTAACCAAACTCTATGAATATCTCTTGAACCATGGTCACTCTCCACACTTCCACCAAGAGTTCTGTCCCACCATACCACATTTATTCACTGCATAGTAATTGCTAATTTAATAGGGAAAAATGGTTAGTTGACACTGCTATTATTTGTATTTCTTTAATGACTAGTTAGATTAAAAAGCTTTTGCATGTTTTTCCTAAATAATTTTTGTATAATAAAAGTAGCACAAACTCACCATAGGACATTTGCAAAAACAAAGAGTATAAGTAAAAATAATTATAATTGCACAACTGAGAGAGATAATACTTAGTATTTTGCTTTTTATTAAAATCTTATTCCAATGAGAATTGATATGTATTTACATGATTGGATCATCTAGTGCATGTAATTTAGGAACCTGTTTTTTTTTTACAACATTTTTCCTGTTCTTAAAAATGATTTGAAGGGCGCCTGGGTGGCTCAGTGGATTAAAGCCTCTGCCTTCGGCTCAGGTCATGATCCCGGGGTCCTGGGATCGAGCCCTGCATCGGGCTCTTTGCTCTGCATGGGGCCTGCTTCCTCCTCTCTCTGCCTGCCTCTCTGCCTACTTGTGATCTCTGTCTGTCAAATAAATAAATAAAATCTTAAAAAAAAAATGATTTGAAAATATAACTCAAAAGGTTTTATTTACTTATTTGAGAGAGAGCACAAGAGAATGCATGAGAGGGAGAGGGAGAAGCAGACTTCCTGTTAAGCAGGGAGACTGGGGACAGACAGGGCTCCATCCCAGGACCCCAGGATCATGAGGAGGACCTGGGATCATGACCTGATTGAAAGGCAGATGCTTAACTGACTGAGCCATCCAGGTGCTCCTGAAAATATAACTTTAAATAGTTACATAACTTTCTGTCCATTGAATAGACAATAGTTTATGTAAGCATTACCTTTAGTTAAGATTTTTATTACAAATAATGGTATTTTCTTATTTATTTAGCATTTATTTGATTACAAATAAAGTTGAATTCTGAAATTCTTACTGGCTGCTGTACTTTTGCTTCTGTGGATCATTAGTTTATATCCCTTTGTTCATTTTCTAACTGGAATTAATATTTTTCTGACTTATTTGTAATATCTTTTTTTTAAAAAATGATTTTTTTATTTATTTGAGAGAGAGCATGAGTGTGGGGTAGGGATGGGGAGCAGAGGGAGAGGGACAAGCAGCCTCCCCACTGAGCAGGAAACTAAAGTGGGGTTCAATCCCAGGACCTGGGATCATGATCTGAGCCAAAGGCAGATGCTTAACCTGTTATAAGTCTCCCTGTAACAGTTTTTCAGATTTTAAAGATATTAACCCCTTCCCAGTTCTATCGATAACAAATAATTTTCCCATTTTGGTTATTTGACTTTTACTTCCATTTATTTGACATGCAAAAGCTCTAAATTTTTATTTAGTCAAATTCATCTATCTTTGAAGTTTTGCCTATTACTTTTATGCCTTGAATATATATAATATTTATGTATAATATATATAATTATATAATTTCATATGTATATATAGTCCAACCCAGGCTCAGTTAAATATTCAACTGAATAGTCTACATATATATAGTAATATATTATAACATATATATGTACATATGTATTTATGTATAATATATAGGTACTCTAACCCAAGCTCTCAGCTAAATATTCACCTGTGTCCTTCAATTCATTTGCCTTTTAGTATTTATATATTTGTCACTGAGCTATTTAATTTATATAGAACTTGCTTGGGAATATGAAAACTGTTTTTTAAATAACCAAATTTTTATATTTTTCTTTAGTTTGAGAACTTTTTTCTTTCATAGAGGGAAGTCCTTATATGGGGTGAGGCTTATTATATATAGTCAAATTATCCTTGAAAAATCCTTTATATGGCACCCAAAATAAGATATGCAGATAGTCTCCTTATAAGTTCAACACAGCTATTGTCTTCTTAAGTGTTGGGATAATTGATATTTTTAAATATATGGCACAAGACAAAGAAGCTAGTTTGAGTCAATGTTCTTTACGTTCTAGAAGAGCACGTAGTATGAGAAATTATCATACTGTGGGAGGCTCAACGGAATGGAGACTGAAGAAACAAAAGACCCAGGTTTCTTTTATACCCACTCACTCTGAAGGACTTGGTCAAAGAGTGGCAGGGAAGGCATGTGAAGAAACACCTGTTGTATTTAAATTCTCCAGTTCGGTCTTTGTCTTTCTCTATTTCTCCTTTCCTTTAAAACAAGCTAAATATGTGAATGACATGACGTTACCCCTCTAGCTGTGAGCAGACTAACCCTTCATGATATCACACTTCTCTGCCCTCTTTTGCTCTTCCCCGTTCTCAAAGGTAAACCCGGCGGTCTCCATAATTATCTTCCAAGCTATAGCGTTCCCTATTACTTCCTCTGAGTCTCATTTTCAGTTATCTAGAGAAGCGCTGGCAGAGAGAAATATCACACAAGACACATATCCAATTTTAAATTTTGGACCAAGCATCTTTTAAAAAGGAAAAAGAAACAGTTTAGGTTAATTTTAATAATATATCTCATTTAATCCAATAAATCAATCATGTCAACATGTACCCAACATCAAAATTATTGAGGTATTTTACAACCTGTTTAAAACACTAAGTCTTCAAAATCTGATGTGTACTTGACAATGTGCAGCATTTCTCAATTTGGACTATCAACATTTCAAGTATTCAAAAGCTGCATATGGCTAATGGCTACTGTATTAAATGGTGCAGATCGAGGGGGCTTACTAACAATCCTAAATTCATCACGAAACTCATGTGCAGCTATATTTTTGCATTAGTACTCCGGTTATCCTGCATTCCAATCCAGGTTGAAAAATTGTTTCCTCAATGACCCCACACTACACCATTTAAAAAGAAAATCACAGTAAAAATGAGATGCTGCTTAATTTTTTCCTCATCTCCTCTTCTGTGCAATCATTTCTTTTCCCTACATCCAAATCCTTTGAATTCCATGTTTTCATAATACTGTTACTTTGTATTAGTAACAGGCAGTCCTGGGTCAGGGGAAGTGAATTAGTCCCTGAGACTCAAGGAAGAAAAGCCTTACTGAAAAACATGGGACAGAAACTATACATTTTCCTTCCTTGGGGGCTTAAAATCTACTCACCCCCCCCCATATGTACTCCTTTTTGCAATTCCAAAGCATAGCAGATATAATTTTATTTTTAATTGATATTTGTGGAAAACCCTACAGTTTCTGATTGGTACTTATTTCAGGGTTGTAAACATTAGTAGACACAAACTATATATACCTTCCATATAGCTACATTTATATGCTTTTGAAAAGGAACATGTAACAGTGGCTTTTGCTAGCATTGTTTTAAAATGAATAGAAAGCTCTCAGTAAACTTTTACATTACTCTGCAACATGTTTTGTTAGAAAAGCCCGTGGTAGTATCTAAAATTGTGTAAATCATCAGTTTTTAATCTGGCAGGAAGTAGATAGTGGCCCATTAAACTTTCGTAATTAAATTTTCCCTGTACTCCCCCATAGAACCATTATCTGAGTTTTCTAATTAACACAAGAGGAGGGAGTCAATTCAGATTGATGGGATCTAGAGCCATCCCCTTTCATTTTAATGACCTTTAATAAACTTTTATTACTATTGATATTGATAATTATAATACACCCTTTAATTCTGCAATGTGATTCTAAGGACCTTTTCAAAAATTGCAAAATTCACCTTTAAAGCTAGAGTAGACAGAATTATTATATTCCCAGATGCTGTGCATTTAAGGCAGTGACTTTAAGTGAGCTGAAGGGTAGATAGTCATCACATAAATGTCCTTTCTTTTCCTTTCTTTGATCCACAGTGCAGGACCTTAGCCCTCTAATTTCAGAACACGGGTCCCCTCCAAGGATGACAATCAGGTTGAATTGGAGGTTATTTCATGATAAATAATCCACAGGGAGGGAGGTGGATTTTGCTAAATGTGTTTTATTTTCAATTGGAAAAGCATTGAGAACTAGAGGTTCAAGGCCCAAGGATCCGTCATTAGGCAAGCTAGGCTGGTTTCCCAGGATGTTTTCATGACATTTTGCCAGAGTTTTACATAATTCTATATCTTCTCAGAGCTGCCATTCCTGTCATTGAAACGGGCCTTTCCACGTGAGAAAATTAATTTGCCGACATGAACGTAAAAGTACAGAAAAGAACACTTCCATTGTTACTTTTCATTTGCTTGGGAAGCCAGAGGACTGGAAGAATAAGCTCTTGGGATCGTGTGTATAGTACATGGTGGAGGTAGGATTCAGCTAATGCTGTCACTCATCCAGCCATGCTGTCCACAAAATCACAGTGGGTGAGCTATGTTGGAGTCTTGGTGTCTTGCTTAATGAAATCAGAAGTTGTAAAGTTGAGATTTACTAAGCTTATGGTGTTTAGGGAAGGCTGAATGCAATAGTTTCATAATCTCCTCATGTATAAAGTCAAGACTAAAATATTTTATGCCATAATAATGTTATGAGGATTACATGAGATGAAGTACATAACATGCTTAGCACAGTGTCTATTTCAACAAATGCTTTTCTCATTTTTATTGTAAATATTGTTTTCAGAGTCCCTCACTTGCTCATTTTTTTTTCTCTCTTTTGTATCTTACCTGGTTCCTTCTTTTCAAAGTTCCGGTGTTTGGTTCTTTGGTATCTTAATATATGACAAAAAAGTATATATTAAAAATAAAAGTCTAGACTTACTTGAAAGAAGAGATAGAAGGGCACACTGAAGATCGCAAATATAATCGCCTTTTTCGAAGATTTTATAATCTAGCTGTTGCTGTAACCTAAGGAAGAGTTTGTACCATACTATATTTATATAATAGCAATAGGAATATAAGAGAAAGGAAAAATGTGAAAGACATTTAAACAGCAGTAATCAAGACTTATTTCTTTCTAAATTTACTTTTCAAGAACAACAGACATGTTTTAAGAAATCTTCTTGGGGAGAAGTTCCATTTCATAACATGTTGGACTACCTACAGCCAAACATACCCTCCCACTGAACACAACTAGAAAATTGTATGTGGGGGTAGGAGGTGGAAACAGGTAAAGCAATAGTTTTTTGAGAGTGTAGAGCTTCATTAGAGAGGAGAAATAAATGAAGTGAGCCACCTCCCTGCCCAGAGTTTCTATCTGGATACCCTTGTGCAGCAGTGAGGAGGTCCTAAAGAGAGCACGGCAATTTCACTCAGCTGAGAAGATATGGATCCGAGTTTTGGAAGACAGAGGTGGCTAGAGTTGGAAGAGAGGCTATGCGGTGAACAAGCTCCAGAAATGTTCCTGGAGGTCCCACGAATCTGTTGTTCAATACTAACTACACGTGCATAGGCCAGGCAAACAACTCAAGAGCTGTATGCTGAGCTGTTCCTACAGCTCATGTGGGGCTGAGAGACACCTTCCTTGGAAACCACAAAGACATTGCATTTTATTAGTACATGGTGGAGGTAGGATTTAGCTAATGTTAAACCATTCCTAGAGTAAAGGATACTCTACATCAGGGATTGATAAGAATGATATAAGGGCCAAACCCAGGCCACAACCTTTTCTCACATGGACTCCCAGCTAAGGATAGTTTTTATTTTTTTAGAAAGCTGTAAAAAGAAGAAAAGAGAGGAGGAGAAGGAGGCCATAGCATATTATATGTATAAAACAAGTATTGGATGTGATATGTAAAGCTTAAAATATTTACTACCTAGCTCTTCATAGGAAAAGTGTATTGACCCTGCTCTAGACCTACCATAAAAGGTCTAAAACATAGCCCTTGTAATAATCAAACTGATCCTTGTTAATTCTTTTTATTTTTTTAAGATTTCATTATTAAATAATCTGTACACTCAATGTGGGGCTTGAATTTATAACCCTGAGTCAAGAGTTGCACGCTCTACCAACTGAGCTAGCCAGATGCTCCAAGAAATCGTTGGCTGATCCTCAGTCAATTTAACTTCTTACCAGAACAGAATTCAATATACTTTTTTAAAAAATTCTTTTTTTCAATTTTATTTTATTATTATTTTTTTAATTTACTTGATAGACAGAGATCACAAGTAGGCAGAGAAGCAGGCAGAGAGAGAGGAGGAAGCAGGCTCCCCACTGAGCAGACAGCACGATGCGGGGCTTGATCCCAGGACCCTGAGATCATGACCTGAGCCGAAGGCAGAGGCTTAACCCACTGAGCCACCCAGGTGCCCCCAGAGTTCAACATTCTTTAAATAGGCACATTAAAATCTAGCACTTTAAACAGCATACAATTCATAAATCTCTAGCATCCAATAAAGAAATTATTAGACATACAAGGAAGCATAAAATTCTGCCCATAACCAAAGAAAATATTGTTCAATGGAAGCAGACTTAAAAGTGGCAAAAATGCTAGAACAAACAGACAAGAACTTTAAGCAGCTATTGTAAATGTGCTCAACAATTTAAAAGAGAATATTGTGGTAATGAGAAGAGAAAAAGGGATACATAAGCGAACCAAATAGAATTTCCAAAAATGGAACAGAAAGTAGCCTATATGAGATGTTTGTTGTGTGGGATTAATAGTAGAGTAGATTCTGCAGAAAAAAAGGATTGGCGAATTTATATACATATCAATAGAAATTATCCAAACTAAAGCACAGAAGAAGTTTGAAAAAGTGAACAGAGCTTCAGTGACTTATAAAACAGTATAAAATGGATTAACATATGTATAATTAAAATCCCAGAAAAGAAGGAAGGAGAGAAAAATTAGGTAAGAAAAGAATGGTTAGAATGTTCTAAATTTGATGAGAACTATAAA
The DNA here is from genome assembly GCA_003697995.1 of Taxidea taxus jeffersonii. Classification (NCBI taxonomy): domain Eukaryota; kingdom Metazoa; phylum Chordata; class Mammalia; order Carnivora; family Mustelidae; genus Taxidea; species Taxidea taxus. The sequence continues at coordinate 16,069 of ML109394.1, read as the reverse complement.
CTTGCTGATTCAAGAACTTCAATAACCCTAAGCAATATAAACACAAAGAAACCACACCAAGAAAAGCTATAATAATTATAGATACAAGATGTTGTGCATTTGTCAAAAGCCATTGAACTTTCCAGCCCCAAAAGGAAACATTAACATAACACATACATTTGGGGGGAAAAAAATCACTTAGGAAATTTACAAAATACCAGGATTGAATACACAATGTGACAGAACAATCTAGCTGTATTACAAATGTATAAAATAACCTCAATGAAAGGGTGGGAGGAAAAGGCTGACCTTAGTAACTGTAGAAATAAAGTCTTTAAGACTAAAAAGAAACCTGTATGTAAGCACTGTACTCCAGTTGATAAAGTTGTAACTCACAAGAGTATAGGTTAATAATTCCGGTACTTCTATATGTGTAAAATGGCATTGAATGCCACTAAATGGAGAATAGAAGATAGGAATCAGGTTTCCCATGACTAGAGTGAAACTTTACAAAACAGAAAGAAGAGGAGGCTACAATAGCCACGTGGTGATGGATTAGAGTTGGAGATGCACTTATGGTTACTTGTGGGTAGCCTAATACAGATACAAATATTTATATATAAAAATATAGCTATATATTTATACATGGGTTAAAATATACACATACACATTTCTTTGCTCTGTCACCTGAAAGGGCTTAAAAGCGATGATACCCCCATAGCAACCTGATCTTGATTTCTAATATTATTCTTCAGTAAAAGCACCTAGAGTTTCTTTGGAGAAATGGCTGAATCTAGGACTGGGGCAGAAATACACAAAATGAGCCTGGGGCATCTTGTAGTGCCAGAAAGTAAGGACATGTTTGAAACAAGCCAATACTCGCAATGATGGGGATATGTCAAAAAACAGAGAACATGGCAACAACATAAACTAGGGCCGTATTAAATCCATCAGTAAATAAGCTCTTCCTAAATTATTCTGTCAGACAGTATTATTCCAAAACTAAAAGCAGACGGAGATATCACAAGAGAAGGAAATTGCAGACCAAATCCTTCATGAGTACAGATGCAAAAATTCTTAGCAAAATAGTATTAAGTCACATCAAGCGATTGTGGTTGGTTTGTATTGCATTGCTTCAATGTAGCTGGTTGGAACAATGGTATCTAGAATTCTCCTGCTTCCATAACCTTAGATGAGTATTGGCTTAGAGAAACATCTTGCATGAGATTTGGAAGAGAAGTGGAGCTACAGCCATTTTGCTGTTACACATGGAGGGCAGATAGGGCTCACCGGGCAGTGCTGCACTGTATACACATTGCTGTTGACCTGCTAGCTCACTTTGATGGCATGGGGCAGTTGCTGTTCCCTCAACCCCTTCTCCCTCAGTGGGACCATCTCTCATAACTTTTTTGAATCCAGGGACAGAAATTCAGCTCCAGAAGCAGCAGCTGAACTCAAAGCTTTTCCAGGTCCCTCCAGGTCTCCTCCTTCAGGTTGCTTGAATCTTTGGCTAGCACGTGCAACTCCTGGGACAGTTGCCAAACCCACGTCTTTCCCAGCTCACACGGGATCTCTTCCTTCAGGGTCTCCAACACGTGGGCCAGTTCCAGCACCAAAGGTAGAGGTAGTAAGTATACAGAAAATGTTTAACTAGTCCCTCAAAATGGCATAAAGTTAAATTTATTTTAATAAATTTCAGAATCTATATGATTTACAGTGGTTCTTTTCCTCTCATCATACCCTGAATGATATAATAATACATCCTGACTAATTTGAATTTATCCCAGGAATGCAAGGTTGCTAAAGATTTTAATATCTATGATGTGATTCACCATGTTAATAGTTAAGTGTGAAACTGTGTGATTATCTCAATAAACACAGAAAGAGATTTGATAAAACTTAACAGTCCTTTATGATGAAAATTTAAAAAGGAAATTAGTTATTTAAAAAGAAACTTCCTCAACCTGATAAACAGCATCTATGAAAAATTTATAGCTAGCATCATATTTAAATGATGAAAGGTTGAATGTTTTGTCTCTATTAGGAAGAAAGCAACAATGTCTGATTCGACCACTTTTATTTAACATTGCACTGGGTGTCCTAGCCAGTGCAATCAAGCAAAAGAAAGATTTAAAAAAGCATTCAATATGAGAAAGGAAGTAAAAATAGTCTTTACTCATAGATGACGTGATCATGTAAATAGAAAATCATGAGTAATACATAAGACAGATTCTAGAACTAATAAGTAAATTTAGCAAGGTCGTAGAAGTTAAGATCAATGAATAAAAATCAAGAGTAGCATCAAACCATGAAATAAATAGGGACTAATTTAACAAATTACATGCAAGACACATTGAAAATTCTCTCAAAATATTGCTGAGATAAGTTTAAAAAGATCTAAGTAAATGGAAAGAATATGTTCATTGACAAAGACCATTTTCATTGTTCATTTTTAAAGGCTTCCTGTGATTAGAAGATTCTATATTGTGAAGATATTAATTCTTCCTAAATTACTCTATAGACCTAAGGCTATCTCAGACAAATTCTCCATAGGATTTTGTGAAAATTGACACACTAATCTAAAATGTATGATAAAAATGCAAAGGACCTAAAATAGTCATATAATTTCAAAAATAAAAGAATGAAGTTGGAGGACTTACACCACCCAGATTTCAAGATTTATTATAAAGTTGCTATAATCAAGATAGTGTGGCATTTGTGTAAGAATGAATGAAAAGAGTAAAATCAGAAACAGATCCACATATATATGGGAAATGGATGTATGACAAAAGTACCAAGATGATTCAATGGGAACAGATACTCTTTTCCACAAATGGTGCTTCCTATCCATTTGAAAACAAATCAACACAATCTTTTCTTTATACCATACACTGAAATGAACTTGAAATGTGTCATATACATAAACATAGAATGTCTAAAAGAAAGCATAGCAGAAACACTTTTTTAACCTTCAAGTAGGCCAAAGTTTTTGATAGGATACAAAAAGAAAAAAACATAAAAGAAAAAATATATATAAAATGGATTTCATCAAAATTGAAATTTAGCTGTTCAAATACCCCATTAGAAAAATGGAAAACCTCTAACTGCAAGAAAATATTCTGACAAAAGACTGAAATCCAGATTTTGTATTAATCTATATTTGAGCAGTCACTGGTATCTGGAATTTTTGAGGAACTCATAACTCACTGGTACCTGGAATTTTTGAAGACAAAAACCTATTTCTGAAAAATTAATTCAATGATGGGAAGGCTGTGCATGTGTGGGAGTATACTGGAAATCTCTGTACCTTCTCAATTTTGTTGTGAACCTAAACTGCTCTAAGAAATAAAGTCTATTAAAAATAATAATAAATAAGTATTATAGAAATTAACAGAAGATTCAAACTGAGTCTTCACAAAAGAAGGTGGATGAAATGACCATAATCCCATGAAAAGATGCTCTGTATTATTGGCCATCATTAGTTATCAAACATGTTCAGAGCAGCTCAAGCTTTAATAGCCCCAAACTGGAAATGACCAAAATGTCCATCAATGGGTGAAAATATAAGGAAATTATATTCCCCTGCAAAAGAAATTATAAAATTGAAAAAGTTTGTCCTAAACTACCATTTGGAGTTCTGGAAATTGACCAATAGCAAACCATGAATTTAGTAGCATTTATTCATGAAAAATGCTGAACTTAAGGTAAGATTCATGGGATTATAGGAGATTCTGGCCTGGGGCTGCTCCCGACTCCATTGGTGTTCTCATGCTACCACGCCAGCACTGGCTGTGAAGTCAGCTGCTTTGCTGATTGGTTGGGAGAGTAACCTTATCTAGAGCAGAAGGAGAGGAGTTCACATCCCATAGTATTGTCAGTAAAAATGCAAAACTGAATTGGAAACAAAGGACTGCAGCTTTGTTAGACTGAGGTTGAACTCTGATCTGGGGTAAGCAGAAGACTGGTGGACCAGCCATAAATTTGACAGCAAATCTTGCAATGAGAGGACCATAGTGTGGCTTAATATGTTATCCATTCATCTCTGGCCACATAAGAGGCTGCAACCTCATTCAGGGAAGACCTGAGAGGTCCTAATCCCTCCGTATCTCTCTGGCTGACTATAAGTCTGCGTCCACTTGCAGGCCTGGCAGAAAGTAAAATCTGGGGAATACTTAGAAACTTCTTGATATTTGCATTCACTTCCTAACCCAATATAAATCTATCAGTGAAAGGGGAAGACTTTCCAGATAGATGAACTTGAATAGAATATCTGATGAATTATTTGCTGATCATTATGTTATGGAAACACAGGTCAACCCTTAGGAAGTCAGGCTTAAGATTAAATATTTTTTAAAAAAGAAATTAGTAGACAGGTGGTGGGTTTTATGGAGGACACATATTGCATGGAGCACTGGGTGTGGTGCATAAACAATGAATTCTGTTATACTGAAAAGAAATTAAATAAAAAAATTAGTGGAGAAATGTGCAGCCACACACTATGGAGAGAGAGGTTCTATAGAAGTTTGTTTATAAAAATCTAACCAAAATTGGGGTGAATGGATGGAGCAATTAGTGAAACAACCAGTTCTTGGTTTCGGCTCAGGTCATGATCTCAGTGTTGTGAGATTAAACCCTGCGTTGGGCTCTGTGCTGAGGGTCTGTTGGAGAGTCTCTTGCTCTCTCTCTCTCTCCCTCTGTCTGCCCCACTCCCATTCTCTCTCTCTAAAATAAATAAAATAAATCTTAAAAAAAAAAAAAGAAATCGATCAAACTAAACAGAAAACAGCAACAATAGAAATTCTCATGGAAAAATGATCAGAATCCAAAAGCACTATAATATATTATCTAAAATGTCTAGGGTTTAACAAAAAATTATGGCAGGATATTATGACAGTGACTCATCTCATCAAAGAAATCTCAGTAAAGAAACAGAACCTAAAAAAGAATGAAGTGTTAATTCTGCCATAGAAAATTAGAAAGACTGAAAGAAAACCTCACCAGGTAGGCAAACTTGAGATAATAGAATAAATAATTGGTAAACTTGAAAGCAAAGCAAGAGAAATTATACAATCTAAAGAACAGAGAGAAAACAAGACTGAAGACAACTGAACAGAGAAAAAGAGACCAATTGGAGCAATATCAAGCATGCCAGAATGCATACAGTAGAAGTTTCAGAAACAGTGAAAGGAGAAACAGAGAGGAAGGACGAGATTTATCTAAAAAATAAGAGGGCTAAAATCTTCCCCAATTTGGTGAAAATATTAATCTACCAATTCAAGAGAGTAAATCATTACATGGAATAAAAACAATAGATCTGTGCTTAAAAGCATCATAGCCAAAACTATGCAAACACGAAGAGAAAATTAGAGCAGAGATAGGAGAGAGACTAATGCACCCATATAAAGGGGAACAACACTTTGATTAACAGTCAACTGTTTTTCAGAAACAGCAGGGCCTGAAAGGAAGTGTAATGATATATTCAAAATGCTGTAAGAAAAATCACTGCCAATCAAGAACTCTATCCAGCAAAAGCATCCTTCAAATGGTAAAGAAGAGACATTTCCACATTAATAAAGACTGAGAGAATTCACTTGTTAGCAGACCTGTCTTACAAAGAACACTAAGGGAAGTTCTTCATGCTGAAAGAAAATTACACCAGATGGTAATAAGGCAAAGTAATTAGATAAAATGTCAATAACCAAAAATCAGCTGTGTATTATGGTGTAGCAAGGATTTGGAAAAATGAAATTTTAAAAACATATAATTTACAATGATAGCACAAAAACTAAACACCTACTAATAAATCTAATGAAAATGTGCAGTATCTCAGAGAAAATCACACAACATTCCTGAGAGAAATTTAATAAGATCTAAATAAATGGAGGAACATACCATGTTCAGAGCTTGCAAGATTCGATATTATAAAAATGTTGGTTCTTCCTCAAATTAGTGTATGGAAAATAAAACTAAAATGTGAAAAAAATGCAGATTTTTTTTAAAGATTATATTTATTTATTTGACACAGAGAGAGAGAGAGAGAAATCACAAGTAGGCAGAGAGGCAGGCAGAGAAAGAGAGGAGGAAGCAGGCTTCCCGCTGAGCAGAGAGCCTGATGTGGGGCTCGATCCCAGGACCCTGAGATCATGACCTGAGCCGAAGGCAGAGGCTTAACCCACTGAGCCACCCAGGTGCCCAAAAAATGCAGATTTTTTTGTGGAAATTAACAATAGACTCTAAAACGTCTAAAAAATATGAAGGATCACTATCAGTCATAATAATCTCAAAAAACAAGAACAAAGTTGAAGAACTTACATAACCAAAAGATTTATAAATCCATAGTAATTGGACAGTGCAGTAATGGTATAAGAACAGGCAAACTGACGAATGAAACAAAGCAGAATACAAAAACACGTGTACATGTAGAAGAGAAGGTAACAGTGCAATAGAGAAAGGACAGTCAGATGGATATCCACACAGAAAAAAATCTTGACCCTTCACTTCATAAAAAACATGAATATCAACTGCAGAAGAATCTCTTAAATGTGAAAGGTAAAACAATAAAGCTCCTAGAATTTAACATTGAAAAACTTTTGCAGGACCTGGAAATAGGCAAAAACTTCTCAAATACAATACAAAAAAGCAATAGCTGAAAAGAAAAAAAAAATTGAAAAATTGACCGCATTGATTTTAAGAACTGATATTCCTCAAGATATCATTAAATGAATGTAAAAGGCACATGATGGAAGAATTTATATCCAGAATATAAATCAATCCTTACAAATCAGAAAAATGTAGACATAGCAATATCAAAAGAATTAAACAAGGAATTTCATAATATATTCAGTGGCCAATAAAAGAGTGAAAAATATTCAACATTATTAGTCGTCAGAAAAATGCAAATTACACTCAATGAGATATTATTTTATACACTCCAGAGCCATTACTTTCAAAAACAAATAAACAAACAAAAGCAGTACAAATATTAAGAAGAATGTGAACAACAAGCTCTCAGACATGCAGGTGAGAACTTAAATCAGTGTGATCACTTAGCAAAACTGCTAATCATTCTCCCCTATAACTAAATGCATGTATACCCAAAAGCAGATTCCACTTTTAGCTGTTTACGCATTGGAAATATGTACATAGGTTCACCAAAAGACATGTTCATGGCAGTAATATCCATAATAGCACCAAACAGGAAACTACCCAAATGTCCATCAACAAGAGTATAAGTTAATTACATTCTACTTACAGAGTAGAATATTATATGCCAATGAAAATGAAAGACTGCCATACATAAAACATAGGTGGGTGAACTTCAAAAGCATAAAGTTAAGCAGAAGAAACAAGAGGAAAAAATATATGTTGTATGATGCCATTTATATGATGTGCATAAAAGGCAAAACATCATGAAAGAGATAATAATGGTGGTTTTCTTTGGAGAGGATAATGATGGAGAGAGTTGCAAGGAGGGCTTCTGGGGTGCTCATTATTCCATTTTTTTTATCTAGGTAGTAGCTAGACAAGTGAATTCACTTTCTAAAATATTCATTAAGCTGTCACCTAAGAAAGTTCATTTTTCTGGGCTATTTATATTTTAATTAACTTTTTAAAGCTTTTATTAAGATATTATTTAGCAGTTCATTAAAAATACATTAGAACAAGAGGAATGGACTTAAAGGGAAAATATCTAAGAGAAATTTTTAAACCTTTAGCTCAGTGTAATTCTTATGTCATTTTCTGTTGAGAAACAAAAGTACTGTCAAGAAGCAGTCATGGGTGTCCATGGTACTTGGAAAACTATTCAAGGTAAATGCGTGGACTTGAAATCAAAAGTATTATAGATATTTTTTCTTTATTTTTCTATTTAAATAAGAGATGTGGTAAACCATTTAACAACCAAAGAAGGAATTTAGGTACATTTTTGTTGTCTACAAACTTCATGAAGTCATCTGCTCCCTGAAATTTGAAAAGGGTTTTAGTTAGACTATCAAATATCTTTATTTTATATGATCTATAAGGTTCTATCTCTTTATTAGTTTCCTAGAGCAACTCAAATTTTTTATCTTATAAATATGGAGCTTTGAAGTCTCACTGAGGTAAAATCAAAGTATTGATATGTCTGCATTCCATTTAGAGAGATGGAGTGCAGGGGAATGAAGAAACACAAGAATTCATTTCCTTACCTTTTCTAGCTTCTAGAGGCCCACATCCCTTGGCCTGGTCCCTTTTCATCTTCAAAGCCCATAATGCATCACTCTGACCTCTGCTGTGTTTTGTCCTCTGACTCTCCTACCTCCCTCTTTCCCTTATTAGCATACTTGTTGTTACATAGGGCCTACATTGATAATCCAGGATAATCTTCCCATTTCACAATCTTTAATTGCATCTGCAATGTCCCCTTTGCCATGTAAGATCTTATACTCACAAATTTCAGGGATTAGGAAGGACATAATTTTGAGGGGCAATTATTCTGTTTCACACAATATCTATAGTCATTTGGACAACATTCAAAATTTGGAGGTTTTCACTCAATTTAATTTCTATTATTTGATCTCTTTTTTTTTCAAGTGTGCCTCAACATGAAAAATAATTAATGCAAATTATCCAGTAATGTGGTCTTTAAAAAAACACACAACTATGGACCTAAGGTATGCTGCATTGATAAAATCATTGCATTCATTCAACCCTGCATTCACCATAAGCATTTAACTTTGCATTTCATTTTGCATGAGGGTATGTATTGTGTGTGTGTGTGTGTGTGTGTGTGTGTGTGTGTGAGAGAGAGAGAGAGAGAGAGATTCTTCATTTTAAGTCAATCCAAAAAACAAACATTTTCATTTAAAAATATAAATTAGCTTTCTAATTGTTAGGAAAAAACCTATTATTCTGTACCTGTACTTTAAACTTTATTAACTTAATTGTGAAATGTAACTTTTTTCCATATGTCACCAGAAATACCTAAATGAGGATAAAATAGCTATCATGACCAAATAGAGGCTTTTTAAGAATATAGTTTTTACCTTTTGTTTTTAGTTGCTGACATTTGAATTTTTATTAAAATTTTTTTTCATTAAAATAGAAAACTGAAACAGAGAAAACATAACTTGTTCTTAAGAAGCCTCATTCTAATGTTCCTATTCTTTGAACATCTATCTTAGTCCAAATTATGGCTTGTACCTCATAGATTAAATAAAACCTATTTCACACATATATTTTTGAATCCATTTATTTGGCATAGTCTAATACTTCAGTACTTTCTACGTTCAAAAATAGTCTTCAGGGGCGCCTGGGTGGCTCAGTGGGTTAAGCCGCTGCCTTCGGCTCAGGTCACGATCTCAGGGTCCTGGGATCGAGTCCTGCATCGGGATCTCTGCTCGGCAGGGAGCCTGCTTCCCTCTCTCTCTCTCTCTGCCTGCCTCTCTGCCTACTTGTGATCTCTCTCTGTCAAATAAAAAAAAAAAAATAGTCTTCAGCAAACATAAAGGAGATAATGTACCATTTTTATCCAATCCTTGAACCTAAAATAGGCCATCCACATGGATTATTTTATCTCATAACATTTCCTTCCAATCCCCATTACAACTTGGAATTACTGTTTTCCCCCTAGCTTCATCTGTATCCATCTTTCCCGATGTAAATTCTATGAGGACAGGAATTACTATATTCAGTTCCTATAAACATGGCACACTTGGACTATAGTAGAATCTCAAGAGTTTTGGAATCAACTAGTAAATAAACTAAGTATGTGTGTATATATGTGTGTACTGTGTTTTGAAGATGGCTTACCCCTAACACTGAATTTATATCTTCAGCAGAGAATATGTTGAGATTCTTTTCACTTTCTGTCATCAATTCTGATCATTTGGCCTTTTTAGCTTATCAATCTTTCCTAGAATCATTAGTGTCTGTGAATAAATGATAATGTACTTGTATTTTCCCAATTTACTAGGTTACAAAGCTTACATATTTTGAATGGATTCTATTATTAATTCTCCAAATGTTCATGCATGGAGAAAGGCACAGAAATTGGCCTAAAATAAAATTTGCAAGGTATATTTCCTTTATACTTACTTTGTTGAGAGTTTTTATCATAAATGGGTGTTGTATTTTGTTAAATGCTTTTTATGCATCTACGGAGATGATCATGTGATTTTTGTCTTTCACTTTGTTAGTGTGGTACATCACACTGACTGATTTGTGGATGTTGAACAATCCTTGCATCCCTGGAAGAAATCCCACTTAATCATGGTATACGATCCTTTCAATGTATTGTTGAATTCAGTGTGCTAATATTTTTTTTTTGAGGATTTTTTTGCATGTTTATCACAGATATTGGCCTGTAATTCTCATTTCTTGTGATGTCCTTATCTGGAAGAGTTTGATAAAAATTGGTATTCATTCATTAAGTGTTGGTAGAATTTGCCAGTGAAGCCATCTGGTCCTGAACTGTTGTTTATGGGGAGATTTTTGATTACTGATTCTATCTCCTTACTAGTAATCCACTGTTAACCCTGATCATTTTGTACATATGTGTGTGTTATATATATTTTCTTTAAATGTGTATATATATATATCTATGACATTGATATAGTTATGTAACATGTAAATATAATCTATGAGATTGAAAGGGAAACAGAAAGTCAGATTTGAATATCCTCTATTTAACTTTTTGCTTGATATTTGTGCTTCCATTTCAGGTTTTGTGCCTAAGGCCAAATAGTTTCAAGTTTTTATTTATCCTAATATGTTCCCTATAGAATTTTTTAATTTTTAATTTATGACTCTTATATCTTCTCTTTAGAAGAACTCCCCAATTAATTACAGCAATAAAAGTTGGGTAACTTTTGCTATTGTTGACTTGGAGACTGCCTTCCACCAAATGTATATCTATCATGTGACCACTGAGTACAGCACTTATGCCCAAACCAGCCCACTCACTGTCCATTTCTATGTAACTAATTACTTCTCTTTTCCTAGTAGGAACCTGAGGAGTCCCATCCCTCATAGGAAAAGCTGAGAAACTGAAAGAATCATACTAGTTCTCCATCACAAACTATCTAGAATAGCCCTTTACCGTACCCCCTTTAAAAATTTAGCCCCCCCCCCATTTTTTGGCATGATCTTTCAAATCCTTTTGGCAGCCATATTCTTTTTTTTTTTTTTTTATCCTGGTGGCATTTTTATTTTTCAAATCTTCTTTTTTTTTCTTTAAGCTTTTTTATTTAAACATATAATGTAACCCCACCACCCTCTCCCAAACCATCTCCCCCCAACCCCCCTCAGTTTGTTTTATGACATTAAGAGTCTCTTTTGGTTTGTCTCCCTCCCGGTCCCATCTTGTTTCATTTCTTCTTTTCTTACCACCTTAACCCCCACCCCCATTGCATCTCCACCTCCTCATATCAGGGAGATCATGTGATAGTTGTCTTTCTCCAGTTGACTTACTTCGCTAAGCATAATACGCTCTAGTTCCATCCATGTCATCGCAAATGGTAAGATTTCATTTCTTTTGATGGCTGCAGAGTATTCCATTGTATGTATATACCTCTTCTTCTTTATCCATTCAACTGTTGATGGACATCTAGGTTCTTTCCATAATTTGGCCATTGTGGACATTGCTGCTATAAACATTCGGGTACACATGCCCCTTCGGATCACTACGTTTGTATCTTTAGGGTAAATACCAGTAGTGCAATTACTGGGTCATAAGGTAGCTCTATTTTCAATTTTTTGAGGAACCTCCATGCTGTTTTCCAGAGTGGTTGCACCAGCTTGCATTCCCACCAACAGTGTAGGAGGGTTCCCCTTTCTCCACATCCTCGCCAGCATCAGTCATTTCCTGACTTGTTCATTTTAGCCATTCTGACTGGTGTGAGGTGGTATCTCATTGTGGTTTTGATTTGTATTTCCCTGATGCCCAGTGATGTGTAGCACGTTTTCATGTGTCTGTTGGCCATCTGGATGTCTTCTTTGCAGAAATGTCTGTTCATGTCCTCTGCCCATTTCTTGATTGGATTGTTTGTTCTTTGGGTGTTGAGTTTGCTAAGCTCATTATAGATTTTGGATACTAGCCCTTTATCTGATATGTCGTTTGCAAATATCTTCTCCCATTCTGTCAGTTGTCTTTTGGTTTTGTTGACTGTTTCCTTTGCTGTGCAAAAGCTTTTGATCTTGATGTAGTCCCAATAGTTCATTTTTTCCCTTGCTTCCCTTGCCTTTGGCGTTGTTCCTAGGAAGAAGTTGCTGCGGCTGAGGTCGAAGAGGTTGCTGCCTGTGTTCTCCTCAAGGATTTTGATGGATTCCTTTCTCACGTTGAGGTCCTTCATCCATTTTGAGTCTATTTTCGTGTGTGGTGTAAGGAAATGGTCCAATTTCATTTTTCTGCATGTGGCTGTCCAATTTTCCCAACACCATTTGTTGAAGAGGCTGTCTTTTTTCCATTGGATGTTCTTTCCTGCTTTATCGAAGATTAGTTGACCATAGAGTTGAGGGTCTATTTCTGGGCTCTCTATTCTGTTCCATTGATCTATGTGTCTGTTTTTGTGCCATTACCATACTGTCTTGATGATGACAGCTTTGTAATAGAGCTTGAAGTCTGGAATTGTGATGCCACCAACTTTAGCTTTCTTTTTCAATATTCCTTTGGCTATTCGAGGTCTTTTCTGGTTCCATATAAATTTTAGGATGATTTGTTCCATTTCTTTGAAAAAAATTGGATGGGATTTTGATAGGCATTGCATTAAATGTGTAGATAGCTTTAGGTAGCATAGACATTTTCACAATATTTTTTCTTCCAATCCATGAGCATGGAACATTTTTCCATTTCTTTGTGTCTTCCTCAATTTCTTTTATGAGTACTTTATAGTTCTCTGAGTATAGATTCTTTGCCTCTTTGATTAGGTTTATTCCTAGGTATCTTATGGTTTTGGGTGTAATTGTAAATGGGATTGACTCCTTAATTTCTCTTTCTTCTGTCTTGTTATTGCTGTAAAGAAATGCAACTGATTTCTGTGCATTGATTTTATATCCTGACACTTTACTGAATTCCTGTACAAGCTCTAGCAGTTTTGGAGTGGAGCCTTTTGGGTTTTCCACATATAGTATCATATCATCTGCAAAGAGCGATAGTTTGACTTCTTCTTTGCCGATTTGGATGCCTTTAATTTCTTTTTGTTGTCTGATTGCTGAGGCTAGGACTTCTAGTACTATGTTGAATAGCAGTGGTGATAGTGGACATCCCTGCCGTGTTCCTGACCTTAACGGAAAAGCTCTCAGTTTTTCTCCATTGAGAATGATACTTGCCGTGGGTTTTTCATAGATGGCTTTGATAATATTGAGGTATGTGCCTTCTATCCCTACACTTTGAAGAGTTTTGATTAGGAAGGGATGTTGTACTTTGTCAAATGCTTTTTCAGCATCTATTGAGAGTATCATATGGTTCTTGTTCTTTCTTTTGTTAATGTATTGTATCACATTGATTGATTTGCGGATGTTGAACCACCAACCCTGCTGCCCTGGAATAAATCCCACTTGGTCGTGGTGAATAATCCTTTTAATGTACTGTTGGATCCTATTGGCTAGTATTTTGGGGAGAATTTTTGCATCTGTGTTCATCAAGGATATTGGTCTGTAATTCTCTTTTTTGATGGGATCCTTGTCTGGTTTGGGGATCAAGGTGATGCTGGCCTCATAAAATGAGTTTGGAAGTTTTCCTTCCATTTCTATTTTTTGGAACAGTTTCAGGAGAATAGGAATTAATTCTTCTTTAAATGTTTGGTAGAATTCCCCTGGGAAACCATCTGGCCCTGGGCTTTTGTTTGTTTGGAGATTTTTGATGACTGTTTCAATCTCCTTACTGGTTATGGGCCTATTCAGGTTTTCTATTTCTTCCTGGTTCAGTTTTGGCAGTTTGTATGTCTCTAGGAAAGCATTCATTTCTTCCAGATTGTCAAATTTGTTGGCATAGTGTTGCTCATAATATGTTCTTATGATTGTTTGTATTTCTTTGGTGTTGGTTGTGATCTCTCCTCTTTCATTCATGATTTTATTTATTTGGGTCCTTTCTCTTTTCTTTTGGATAAGTCTGGCCAGGGGTTTATCAATCTTATTAATTCTTTCAAAGAACCAACTCCTAGTTTCATTGATTTGTTCTATTGGTTTTTTTGGTTTCTATTTCATTGATTTCTGCTTTGATCTTTATTATTTCTCTTCTCCTGCTGGGTTTAGGCTTTCTTTGTTGTTCTTTCTCGAGCTCCTTTAGGTGTAGGTTTAGGTTGTGTATTTGAGACCTTTCCTGTTTCTTGAGATAGGCTTGTATCACTATATATTTTCCTCTCAGGACTGCCTTTGCTGTGTCCCAAAGATTTTGGGCCGTTGTGTTTTCATTATCATTTGTTTCCATGGTTTTTTTCAACTCTTCTTTAATTTCCTGGTTGACCCACTCATTCTTTAGAAGGATGCTGTTGAGTGTCCATGTATTTGTGCTCTTTCCACATTTCCTCTTGTGATTGAGTTCTAGCTTCAGAGCATTGTGGTCTGAAAATATGCAGGGAATGATCCCAATCTTTTGATACCGGTTGAGACCTGATTTATGACCCAGGATGTGATCTATTCTGGAGAATGTTCCAAGGGCACTAGAGAAGAATGTGTATTCTGTTGCTTTGGGATGGAATGTTCTGAATATATCTCTGATGACCATCTGGTCCAGTGTGTCATTTAAGACCTTTATTTCCTTGTTGATCTTTTGCTTGGATGATCTGTCCATTTCAGTGAGGGGTGTGTTAAGGTCTTCTACTATTATTGTATTCTTGTCAATGTGTTTCTTTGATTTTGTTATTAATTGGTTTATATAGTTGGCTGCTCCCATGTTAGCGGTATAGATATTTAAAATTGTTAGATCTTCTTGTTGGACAGACCCTTTGAGTATGATATAGTGTCCTTCCTCATCTCTTATTATAGTCTTTGGCTTAAAATCTAATTCATCTGATATAAGGATTGCCACCCCAGCTTTGTTCTGATGTCCATTAGCATGGTAAATTGTTTTCCACCCCCTCACTTTCAATCTGGAGGTGTCTTCAGGTCTAAAATGAGTTTCTTGTAGGCAGCATATGGATGGGTTTTGTTTTTTTATCCATTCTGAAACCCTGTGTCTTTTGATTGGGGCATGTAGCCCATTTACGTTCAGGGTAACTATTGAGAGATATGAATTTAGTGCCATTGTATTGCCTGTAAGGTGATTGTTACTGTATATTGTCTCTGTTCCTTTCTGATAATACTTTTAGTGTCTCTCTATGCTTAGAGGACCCCTTTCAATATTAACCCTAACCCTGTAGAGCTGGTTTGGTGTTTACAAATTCTTTCAGTTTTTGTTTGTCCTGGAAGCTTTTTATCTCTCCTATTTTCAATGATAACTTAGCTGGATAAAGTATTCTTGGCTACATGTTTTTCTCGTTTAGTGCTCTGAATATATCATGCCAGTTCTTTCTGGCCTGCCAGGTCTCTGTGGATAAGTCTGCTGCCAATCTAATATTTTTACCATTGTATGTTACAGACTTCTTGTCCCGTGCTGCTTTCAGGATTTTCTCTTTGTCGCTAAGACTTGTAAATT
>ML109393.1:0-11125 GCA_003697995.1 Taxidea taxus jeffersonii | reverse complement strand
GTAGGGGAGGGTCCAGGGCGGGGAGTAGGGGAGGGTCCAGGGCGGGGGGCGTGGGGCGTTCACGGTCAACTTGGGTTTGGGACCGTGGCTTCCTGGGAATCAGAGGGAGCCGGGGGTGGGCGGGGTGTGCCTCAGTTTCTCCACTCTACGCGTAGGGGCGTGGCCGAAGGCCTCGGCGCAGGACTGGCCCCGCCCCCTCGGTTTTTCCGGAGCGGGCGGGAGATGCCACCCCGCGCTGCTCGGAGGAAGGTCTGAGCGCGCAGGCGCCGGGGTCTGGACGGGTGGGTTCGAAACCCTCCCCCGCGCTCACCATGGTGACCTTGGACTCGTCCTTCCTTTGGGCCCTTCCTCTCTGGGCCTCAGTTTCCCCATCTTCCCAGAGGTGCCCGACAGAGTCCTGGGCACACAGAGCTGTGGATCAGAGACAGTGAGGTAGCTCCCCAGAAGGCGCTCCGTAAATCGTGGCTCTCATGAGCAAGCCAGTGGGGAGGGGATCGTCATCGTTACGCACTGAACACCTACTGTGCGCCGGGTCTGTTGTAGGCGTTGGGGACAGACAAAAATCCCTGCCCCGGTGATACTGACGTTCTCATCGTTCTCATGAGGGAATGGCCGATAAATACACTGATTAAGGGAAGTAAACAGTGAGAAGATGGGAAATGCCATGGGGGAGATACAGAGCAGGGCAAGTGGGATAGGGGATGGGAGAGGAGTGCACGCGCAGGGCTCCAGCGGGAGAGGCCTTAGCAAAGCTCTGAGCTCCCGGCTCTGGCTCTCAACCTGCTGGCTGCTCAAGGTCGCGGGAAACCTGCAGACTTGGCATTCTCTGAGGAGGGTGGTCAGGAGGAGGGAGAGAAAGAGGAGGGAGAAGGCAGGATATGGAGCAGGGGAGTCAGAGGGGGCCGGAGAGAAGCCTGAGTGCAGGCCGGAGGCGAGCCAGAGAGAAAGGGGCTGCAGACCAAGGGAGAAGGGAAGATAGAGCTCTGATGGCCAAGGAGTCTAGGAGGGTCAGGGTCTAAAGGGACTCAGGTCGCTGACCTACCCCAGCTGCACTACTGAGGCTCAGAGTGTCTGCCCTATGCCATTTATGTGTGGGGGACAGAAGTGGGCTACTGGGTCCTGTCTCCAGACCCTGGAGGGGAGAGAAGAGACACTCTTGGAGGGGAGGCACTGGTGGTGCCGGGAGCCGCCCAAAATCTGGGTTAGGAGCTGCTCCAGAGCCCTGTCCTGCCTCTCAGCGGCCAGCCGGAGCTTCCTGGGAGGTTGTGTTAGCACAACTCCTACAGCTTGGGAAGGATTCAGAATGACTGGTTGGGGCTCAGGGAACCCCATCTGCAGACCAGATCCTGCCCCCATCCACCCCTGCCCCCACGGCCTGCCCGGCAAGGGCAAACAGGTTACCCAAATCTGACAGAGGAGTCCTGAGGCTTCACGCCCACAGGGGAAGGTGAGCCAGGCAGGGGTGGGGACCCAAGGCTGCTGGGGGGGTGGGGGTGGGGCAGGACTCTCGACCCCTGCCTTGGTTTTCTCATCTTCAACAAGGTCCGGAGGCTTGAGGCTCCGAGGCTCTGTCAGTCTTTCTTCCCTCCAAATTCCTGGCACAGTACCCGGTGAGGAGTTGAGAGCAGTGACTCCGCAGAATTCAAAGGGAGACAGCTAGCAAGCAGATGAGGCTAGCCAAGGAGGGGAGCGCGGGGCTGGCTGGCTGGGACTCAACGGTACGGGGCTAGGCCTGGCCCACCTGTTCGCCCGGCTGTCCCCCCAGTCCACCCAGCCAGACCAGCGCGCACTTAGTTCACACCAGCTGTATGTGAGGCCCTCTGGAATAGAGTGGGCATCAGGTCCCCGCCTGTCCCAGCCTCTTCCTCTCCCCATGACCCCCACGTTTTCTCTTGGAGTGTGTTTGTAGGAGCACCGGATTGGGAGTCAAGGCTGGACTCGGGCCCCCGTGGTGGCCAAGGCAGGCTCCTTGGGCTGTCTGTGCCCTAGTGTTTTGGGGGCACTGGGCACAGAACCCACAGCTGGTGAATGGTGCCAGGAACAAGCTGTGGTCGCAGGATTGCCCCCCTCAGCCCCTTCCAGTGCTGCCCTCCTCCCACCCCCGTTGGAATTGTGCTTCTCCTCCTGGCAGCTTTAGGTTGGTAGGGTCAGAGGTCCTGGTTACCTTGACTGAGGGAGGGATAGGGGAGCAGGGAAACCAGGAAGCCCAGAACAGGGCAGATCTCCTGGAACTCTGAGCAGGTGACTGCCATGTCACCACTCTGGGGTCCTTGTGCCAGAGTTCAGCAGGCAAAGAAGGGAGTCACTGTTCAGGCGTGGGCAAGCGACCCCAGATGCAGCAAATTGTCTGCATAACGTCTTCGGGGGTCTGCACAGATAGCCAACAACTTGAAGGGGACTCCGAAGGCCTGGACCCCATGGAGGACAGGGACTGAGCTGAGTGCTGGGTCTGAGCTGAGTGCTACAAGGGGCAGAAAACATCTCCCCCATGCATGACTTCAAACCCCTTAA
This sequence comes from Taxidea taxus jeffersonii, assembly GCA_003697995.1. Classification (NCBI taxonomy): domain Eukaryota; kingdom Metazoa; phylum Chordata; class Mammalia; order Carnivora; family Mustelidae; genus Taxidea; species Taxidea taxus. Next base: position 8,614 of record ML109393.1, on the reverse strand, counting down.
TCCACCCTGGGAATTTCCGGACACCCCTTGTGGGCACCCTTCCCGGGCCCAGGAACCCACTCAGCAACCACCCAGCTGCGACACCCTAGGGGCCAACCCTTGACGGGCGGGGGTGGGAAATGGAGGCACATGGTCCTGAGATATACTTCGTAAAGAATCTCAGACAGTCCCGGGGGACTGGCCACCCAGACTTCCATAATGGCGAGCTCAATAATGTATGTTTGTATCTGGTCTTTCCTGTTTCACTCCCCGCCTCCCCATCCCTCGCTCATGCTCCTGGGAATATACTGGCAAACAAACTCCCACGCCCTTCCTTTAGCCTGCTTTCAGGGAACCCAGACCAAAAGAGGCATTATGGACAGCGTTGGGATCCCCCCCAGTCCATATGGTGAAGTCGTAACCCCCAGCAGCTCAGAATGTGACTCTCTTCGGACGTAGAGTCTTTAAAGAGGAAATAAAGGTTCAATGAGGTCATGGGGGGGGGGGTGGCCAAGCCAATGCGCCTGGTGTCCTGTAATAAGAGGAAATTAGGACATAGACACGCACAAAGGAAGGAGCATGTGAAGACCCTGGGAGAAGCGGGCTGTCTACCGGCCAAGGAGAGAGGCTTGGGAGAAACCAAACCGGCCCACACCTTGATCTGGCACTTCCAGCCTCCAGAACTGTGAGAAAATACATTTCTGTTGTTTAAGCCCCCCCGGATGGGGTACCCCCAGCTGCCCTAGCAAACTGAGACACAGGTATGTTCTGTCATCATCCCACTTTTACCACCAAAGAAACTGTAACTTACCCAGGTGGCACGGCCAGCACGTGGCAAGGCCCAAATTCAAACAGGGGTCCTGGGCGGCAGAGGGCAAGCCTTTAACGCTAGGGATGGTAGGGAACCAAAGGAGACCCTCTGGCCCAGAAATCCTCCCCTCCTCTCCGGAGTTTGGAAACCCCTCCCTCCCTCTAGCCCCCCCCCCCCACCGCCACCCCCCAAACACAGGCTTTGATTGCATTGCCCTTGTGAAGGCCCCTGGAGCTCCCTGCCTCTGGGGCCTCTGGTTTCACTGCGCCTGTAGTACTGAGCCTTTCCAGCTCATTCCTTTGCTCCCCTCCTCTGAAGGCTCTTCCACACCAGCTGGCTTGCTCGCTGCACACACACTCACACACACACACACTCACACACTCAGTGCTCACCTCCTGTTGGCAGCAGCTCTGAGGCTCTTTCTAGCACCTTCCCTAATGCCTGCTGCAGATTAGCTGCAGAGTGGTTTTGGGGCCCCCCTGAAGACCACACCCTGTCCCTCTCTGTGCCCCCTGGTGCCCTTGGGTCCCCTCCTGCCTGAGTAGCATGCTCTACTGAGCTCCGTACTGAGCACCGTGGGGGAAGGGTGCATGCATGGTCTCATCGACACCCACCACCCTGTAGCAGGGACCAGTGTTGTCTTCATTTCATATATGAGGACCTGAGGCCCAGAGAAGGGCAAGGCTTTGCCTAAGGACACACAGCGGTGAGTGGTATGGCTGGCATTCATCCTGGCCAAACTCAGAGAATGGAATTTATCCAAAATGTCAGGGCTAACACAGGACCTCCCCTGAGAGCAGGCTGCAATTTGGAGCAGAGGGCAGGGCTGAGCAGCGCAGCCAGGGGGCACCCCCCCAGCCCCCCACCGCCACCTGCCTCTTTGGAGCTCCATTCCCAGAAGGACAAGTATGAACCTTCACCCAGTCCACACTCATTCCCTGTGGCCACCTGCCCCTCAGGCGCCAGGATGCTCCACAGGGACCCTCAATGATCCCCACCCAGGGGGAGGGAGCCTGGCCATGACCTGCCTCATGTGAGCACCCCCTCTCTGCCAAGCTCTACTGTGTTGTAGAGATGGAAAGAAAGGGGAGCCAAGCCTGGCTGACCACTTGGTCTAGTGGAGAAAACATACCCTATTATCCCTCCAGCAGCTATCACTTTCTGATTCGGGGCTCCTGGATGGCTCAGTCCTTTAAGTGTCTGCCTTGGACTCAGGTCATGATCGAGCCCCACATCAGGCTCTGTGCTTGGTGGGGAGTCTGCTTCTCCCTCTCCCTCCACCCCTCCACCCGCTCATGCACTCTCTCTCTCTCTCTCTCTCAAATAAATAAATCATAAATATATATATATACACACATATATATATTATATATATATATATATATATATATATATATATATATATACTGTTTCTGACTCAACAGATGCTGGGAGGGATGAAGGCAGTCCATAATAGGAGTGGCAGGTCTGGAGAATGCATAGAATTACCCAGGTGAAGAGGGAGAGAATAGCATGTGCAAAGGGCCTGTACAGGGAGGCTCAGAGAAGAGGAGAAGGCCTGTGCGCTGGAGCTGGTAGAAACTTCTGGAAGAGGCCGAAAGGGGTCACCAGGCCTGGGCTGTGCAGGGCCCCATGAGCCACATTAAAGGCTCTTGACTTTATTCAGCAGAGATCTGTGTTTTGAAGACCCCTGGCCCAGCTCTGTGTGATGGAGAATAGGGTCAAAGCATAGAAGCAGGTAGAAAGGCCAGAGGTTGGCTTGTGTCTGGAGAGAGAGGGCTTGGGGAAGGGACAACTGGCATGAATATTCAATTAAAAAAAAAAAAAAAAACCAGGGAGAGAGAAACCCAAGACTCAGCAGAGTAGCAATATAAATCCAGTCTGGATTTCAAAGTGGGATGGACCTTGGAAATTCCCAGTTTGTGGACACCCAGAGCACCCAGAGGCTCAGGGAAAGGAACTATCTTGTCCCTGCGCGACTCTGCTGGCTCATTCATTGGACACTTACTGAGCACCTACTAGGTGCCAGGCCCTGTGCTAGAAGCTGGGGATAGTACAGAGGTGAATAAGGTGGGTCAGGTCTGTCCTACTGTGCCAGAGTGCACCAGCCCAAGGGCATGGTCCTGAGGGCTGGGAGGGAGGAGGAGAGGGAGGGAGAGCCCGGGAAATGATACCGATGATGACAAAAATACACTTACTGAGCATTTTCCGTTGCCAGACATTGTGTCAAGCCTTCTGTAACCATGATCTCATTAATTGCCACACGGCTGCAAGCAAACGCTGTTGGGCCATTGCACGGACAGCAGGATTAAGGGTTAGAGAGGTGCAGTGACCTACCTGAGGTCACACCAGGGCGGGCGGGCCCAGGCCCTCACCCCACCTTCCCACAGAGCCTGCTTTGCCCGGTCACTGAGCTTCTCCCAAGGCCCCAAGACCTGAGGCTGGGGGGGAGGTGGAGGGAAGGTGGGACATAGAGGGGGATCCTGAAGTCCTTCCCCATGGGAACGGTGGTGGAGGCCCCTGTCCCTTCCCCCATTGGGTAGAGGGGCCTGGGCTAGCTGGAGGTCAGAGGGAGGTCAGGGAGGAAGGAAGGAAGGAAGGAGAATGTCAGCCCCAAGCCACGGGCCTCCCCTTCCCACTCACTGTGCTCCACCCGCCCCTTCCAACAACAAAGCAACCTCAGTAAGTCCACTCAGCGCAGGGGAGAGGGGACTGGGGCCGGCAGCTGCACAGTCTGGCCCCACCCCTGCTCCAGCCCCCTCCAAGGCACAGTCTAGGGCAAATCCCTTCCCCCCCACCCCCATCACTAACTGTGGGACCCGTACGTAATGGCAGCCTCCTTGCTCCTGAATCCAGACATACACACTCATTCATTCATTCATTCAATAAAGTGTTCGGAGCACCTGCTCTGGGCTGGACCCTGGGCTGGGTGCTGGCAACAGGGGAGGACACAGCATTCCCGTTCCTGCCACCGGGACGCACATGGCCTCAGAGAGAAGGACACTCGCGAGCCATAATTGTACAAGGTAATGCTGAGACCAGGGGCAGGACACAGGAGGGAGGGACCATGTAGTGAAACGGGAGAGACAATCACCCCAGCATGGGTGGCAGTCAGGGAAGGCTGCTTGGAGGAGGTGATTGCTTTCCAAGACCCAAAGACTGAACAGGAGCTAGTCAATGAGGAGGAGGAGGGAAATGGGAACCAGACAGAAAGAACAGCGTAACCAGAGGCCAGGACTTCTGTGGGAACATGCCCTCCTTGAGGAATGGATAGGAGGTGGGCAGGGTTGGATCTTAGGGTACACATTGGGGAGTTGGGGTAAGGCTGAGGGGCTGCTGGAGCGACACCGGGATTTTCTTCTTGGTCTTCTTGGTCTTGTAGGCCATGGGGAAGATCTGAGCTTCTCCCTTGGGCAATGAAGGCAGTGAGCAGCGGAGTGATGGGTCAACGGTGAATTTGGAATGCTCATCCAGGTTGTGCACACACCTGTACTCACATTCCCATGCAAGCCTGCCCGTGCGTGTGTCCGTATTCACAAGCACCTGCACAGCCAGACACATACAGGGCACCCAGGCAGGCCCAGAGACACACATGTTGGCTCAGCAAAACAGACTCCTGCCAGATGGAAAGTCCCAGACAAGGACCCTAGGATGACCAGGGGATTCATGAAGCTCCCCCTCCTGCCCCTTGGCTCTGTAATCCTTTACAGCGTAGGGTCACTCATATTATTTCTTTTCTTCCTGGAACATCAGAGCTGGCTAAGACCTGGGTAAGTTGGAGAAGATCTGCTCCCTCTGTATCCCTTTCCTGTCGCTGTTGTAAGAAAGGACCACCAATGCAGCGGCTTAAACAACACACATTTATTCTCTTACAGTCTGGAGGTCAGAAGTTCCAAAGTCACGGGGTTGAAGGGCTGCGTTCCTTTTGTGGGCTCTAGCAGAGAATCTGTTTCCTTGCTTTTTCTAGCTTCTAGAGGCTGCCCACAGTCCTCGGCTTGTGGCTCCTTCCTCCTTCTTCGAAGCCAGAAGCAAAGCATCTTCCAATTTCTCTGACTCTGACCTTCCTGTCTCTCTTGGGACCTTAAATGGGTGGGCAGGAAGCTGGGTCCAGAGCCTGCGGAGGTGGGGGGGGGCGGAATCTGGCTGGAGCCTGGGTGACTTCAAAACTCCAGGAGGTGGCCTCCCTGAGTCCCCTTGGATCAGGCCCGCCTCAGCCCTGGAGGCCACAGCCCAAGTTCTGAGGCAAGGGCAAGGGGGGGAACCCATATGGAGGGGCTCCCAGTCCATGTAGGGGGCACATGGAGACAAGAGCAAAATCGATTGGGTCACTGGTTCATCCTACAGCAAAGCTGTCAAGCGAGCACTGCAGACACAGAGAAACACCAGCTCCGGAGCCGGACGGCCTTGGGTTCAAATCCCAGGTCTGCTACTTATCAGCTGGGGGGCCAGAGACCGCTGATTTGACCAATACTGCCCCTCAGTGTCCCCACCTTGAGTTACAGTGAGGATTAAGTGAACGACTTCAAAGGACAATACTAAATATGTGTCTGCTGTGATGATGATGGGGACAATTATTACCTTTATTGTTGTAAGCCAGGAGGTGGGGACTAGGTCTCAGGCCCTTAGGGCTCTTTTCTCCTCTTCTAGAAGAAGTAGTCAAAAGAAAGGGTGTTCTAGGTGAGTCCTACCTCCCATCCACTCTGGGGCCAGCGTCTGCCCGCACACCTCCTAAATAAAAGCCTAGCTTCCAGTTTTTTCCATTTCCACCTCCTGCCAGGCCAGTCCGTTCCAGGTGGGGTCGGAAGTCCAGGCTGGGATTTTCTTCTGCCCCAACTTAATCCTTCCTGCTTCTGTGGGTCCCGCCCCCTGAGTCCCCTCTCGGGAAGAGTGGGGGCATCCTGGGCTGGATTCTGCGGGTTCCCAGGTCCTACAAGGTCCTGCTCCACCTGACCTGCACCCCCCACCAGCCGGGCCTGAGTCGCACCAAACTACCCCTCCCCGCCGCCAACAGCTCCTTCCTCTCTCTCCCACTCGCACAATCCCTCCCAGTCACGGTGCCCTCTGCCCCTCCCACCACTCACTTTCCCCACCCTAGCCTCGGGTTGCAAGGAAGCCTTGCCTCTTTCTCCGAGAAGCCTCCCTGATGCCCGTGGCAGCATTAGAGCCTTTCTTCGGAGCTGCCCATCATAGCCTGTATTTATGGGTCCATTTTATTTGTGTTTCTCCCACTCCATGATGAATGCACCCTCCCACGGGCTGGCACATAGTAGGTGCGCAGTAAATGTTTGTTAAAGGCAGGCAGTAAGGAGGAGGTTAGTTCAGACCTTTAGGAAGCAAGAGAAAACAGCCCAGAAACTTGATGGGGGGGGTCAGCTCTCAGCCTGCCGCCCCCCAAAAGAGCCCTCTGTTCCCCTCCTCTCTCCCCTCTGCCTGCTGAACCCCACAGACAGCAGATTGGAGGCACTGGGGCCGCAGGAGTGGTGGTGGGGAGCTGCAGACCGATTTCCCCATGGGGGGTTGGGGGAGACACGCTTGGGAAGGCTGAGCTCTGAGGTCTCTAGAAAAAAGGAGCTGGCGAGCAGGCAGGCGGGGAGGGGAGGCTGAAGCTCACATCTGGCTTTGCCCACCCAGGCGGCAGCTCCTGCGGGCAGCACATTCATCCCTGCATCGCTCCCTCCTCCTCCACCCCTGCTGAGCCCCCCTTCCCGGCTCCTCCTTCTGGGGAGGCACTAGACAGCCCCTTTCACAGCTGCCCTTGGGTCTGTGAGCTTGTGCCGCCAGTTACACGGGCTCTGCGTGTGGAAACCTCAGTTCCTGAGACAGTGGAACCAAACGGAGGTTCCTGGCCCATTTGCTCCTGCATCTGACTTACGGAAGCCCCTCCCCGCCACCCCCCTAAAGGATGGTGCCTGGGCTGGCTCCCTCTCCCAGGCGCCTGGGTCCCACAGAGTCCTAGGATGGAATCTAACCTGGGGTGAGGAAAGGGGGGGGCTCTTCGAGGAAATCAGCAAACTGGGCAGAGGATTCGGGAGGGAGCTGCCCAGCGTCAGGGGACTCTGAGGGCGGGGAATCAAGAGGCTGGGGGTTCCTGGGGGCTGTCAGTGGTTGATCCCAAGGGCCCTGTGCAGTGAGGGCAAGGGCCCGCCTGGAGATAAAGAGAAGGGCCACCCTGCTTGGTGTTCCAAGGATACGGGGAACCAGGAACCTGTGATGTACTCTAGGAGCTGGAATTCTCTCTGCGGCCACCTTCACGCTGGCTCGCCCCAAGGGCTTATTATTATTGGGACTGGTGTTATCCCTTTTTCCCCAGCACCTGCCCACCCAGGTCCAGGCAGGCGGCGGCAAGGGTGCCCTCCTGGAGCTCCCAGCTAGGGGTCTGCAGGTGGAGGATTATGGAGTTTGTGCTTCTGTGGTGGTGGCGGACCTGGGAAGGAGACGACGGCGGGGGGCGGTGGTTGGAAGCCTTTTCTGGGAAAGCCCACACCAAGAGTTGATGCCCAGAGAGAGGAGCTGACCCCCAGGCCGGGTAGTCAAAGACAGGAAGGGTGTTTCTGGCAGCAGGAACATTAAGGGCTAGGGCCCGAGATGAGGCAATACCTGGGCACCAAGGTTATTCTGTAGGAACCCAGCGGCCGAGTGGAAGCGTGGCAACGGGTGGCGGAGGCGGGGCCCCCACCGGCAGGGCCTTGAACGCCGAGGACAGCCCGCCCTCTCGCTCCTCGGACCCGGCTTCCCGCCCCGCACCCCGCGCCCCCCTCACCCCACCCCTACCCCCCGCCTGCCCGCTCTCCACCGCCTTCGGGCGGGCCCGGGTAAGGCCGCGGACGGCCGCGGCTGCCCTTTCAAGTCGGCCTCCCGGAGGCTCCCGGGCCGGCCGGGCGCGGGGCCGCGGCGCCGACATCAAAGCCCAGCGCCCCCAGCCAGATCCGGTGGCGGCAGGGGCGGGCGAGCCCGGGAGGGAGGCAGGTTTTGGCGGATTCCCCTTTCATCCCGTGGCTCAGCGGGCGCGGACCTCCGGGAGGCCCCGCACGTCCCTGTTGGGCAAGTCCGCGCAGGGCCTCGAGCTGCGCCGCCGGGTCGGGCGGGGCTGTGTGGCTTCGGGCCGGTCCCTGCGCTTCTCCGCGCCTCCGGCCCCTTCCTCCCTGCCCTGGAGGCCTTGGCGCGCGGCCTTCCCGGGAGGGGCGTGCGGGAAGACTCGGGAAGTTCGGCTCCCCGAGATCGGGCGGGGGAGCCGGGGCTGGCCGGGGCGCCCCTGCGCCTTGCTCCCCCTCGGCCACCCAAGGGGGGCGGTCTCAGAGACCCCCCGCAGCGACCCCGCCCGCCGCTCCCCGCTGAGCCGACCGTGCGCTCTGGCCTCCGCTTCCTAGAAGCCGGAGGGAGCAGACCTTGCTCGTCCTTCTTCACGGTCGAGGCTGCACGCATCCCTTCTTGCGAAATGGCTCTACTTCACTTTTTTTTGTCTTTAAGATTTTATTTTATTTATTTGAGAGAGCGAGACCAAGCACAAGACCAAGGGGGGAGGGGCAGAGGGGGAGAGAGAAGCAGACTCCCCGATGAGCGACGAGCGGGAAGACCGACCCGGGCTCCATCCCAGCATCCGAGATCGTGACCGGAGCCAGTAGCGGCGGCTTAACCGCCTGAGCCACCCAGGCGCCCCATGGCTCTATTTTCTGATGTCACAACAGTAAGAATGCCAATGGCCACACGCTCTCCCACCAAAAGCCGCCCAGTGCGGTTGTCTAAGAACAGCCGTTCTCAGGTGAACAGCCTGAGGCTCAGAGAGGGAACTCGGCTTGCCCCAGGTCATACAGCCAGGAAAACCAA
>RCUC01160119.1:0-44203 GCA_003697995.1 Taxidea taxus jeffersonii | reverse complement strand
GAATTAAATTTGTTGGACATCTTGGTCTTTTCCAAATGGGATAAAGTGCTAAAGCATTGATTACTGGACATAGGTTTGTGCTTTTGACTTACTGCAAAGAATTAAGGCTATTTAAATCTGTTGGTAAACATGTTTTGTGCTTAACTGATTCAGATTTTCCATTTAAGAATTCTGGTGTAACAGTTCACTCCTTAGTCTTCACTGGAGATTAAGGTTTCTAAAGAGTGCAAAATTCTGCTAACTGTAACTAAGACTGATGGAAACAAGGGAATCAACTCTGCATGTGGAAAAGTAGGAGGTATGTAAGAAAGATAAGGAATGGGGATGCATTTTGTTGAAGGTAAGAGAAGGTAATCTTGTCCTAAATGAGATGGTTGTTTGGAAAGAAATGGTTGGGATGAAACCCGAATAAAAAGGAAAGTTGTAGAAGTTTGTGAGAGGAAATCTTTGGAAATGAATTTTAGGTGTGGTCAGGATGGACTAAAATTGAAATGAATTCTAAAAAGGCACTAGTATAGAAAGTTGGTTTTCTCTCTGTTCAAAAAGACAAAGTATTCTCAGTTGTTGGTCTGCTCTTGATAAGGAAATACAAATAGTTGTTTTCTCTCTGCCTGCTTAGAAAAACCAGTTTCTATGTCTTGAGTTAATCAGGTCTTTAACATCCCTAATGCTATGTAGGCATGAGCTTTAAAAAACTTTCTAAGGTTTTAACAAACTTCCCCAAGATTTAAATCATGAACAAATTCTTATTGACTAATTAGGCTTGCTTGTTTGGTGTATAACGTTCTGGTTCTGCCTATTGAAGTGTTACGTATCCAGAATAACTGAGTTTCCTTGTCAATCGTGTCATAGTAAACTCTCCTATGAGATCATTAACCATGTCTAATCTGAGTTTGTCATTTATAATTGTTCTAATTCTCTTGTAAAGTGAGTTATATCTTCAAAGAGATTCATATAAAGGACTTTTAGGACAGATACAGGTATTCAGTATATTAAAAATCCTAAAACTGAAATGAGTAAGAACTTCTAGAACTAAGAAGCTGCATTCAGACTGAACAAGAATCAGTAACATGGGACTAAATGAGCTAAGAAGATGATTATAGTTTTGTGATCCTTGTTTGAAAAACATTGCTGGTTCCTTAATGCTCACTCTTCCTGATTAAAGAAATGTAAGATTTCTATGACCTACAGAAACATGATAAAATAGTCATTTGTAAGCAAATTAAAGCATTCAACTTTTCTCTCTATCTGAGCCCTCTGAAACTCAAAAGGTCTCATTAAGTATAACTTCTTCCATGGCAATCTTAGTCATTTGTTTAAGTTCAGTAAGAATTTGTTCTCTTTGTAATAGGACACCATTGGAAACATTGGTTATTTTACCAAGGCTTTGACTGGAATATCATATTTGAGAAAGACATGCATAGACTCAGATATGACCAGACAGCTTTAAGGAGATAAGGTTGACTTTATGAAACTTGGAGCCATAAAGCCCTTTGGAACTGTTGGCCTGATACCTTGCTTACAGAGTTCCCAGGAACCTCACAAGGTGAGTAAAGAATGTCACTTCCTGGCAGGCACAGGAAACTCAGGATATTTGGGGGACCTTATGAAGAGGAATCTTCCCAAATCTTAGAGGTATTGCAGGCATGTCTGATGGTAAGTAAGTACATGGCTTAGGACATGGCTTGGCTTCTGGCCTGGGGAGGCTACTAAAATTTCAACCTAAAGATTCCTTATAAAGTTCCAGCAAAACAGATTCTAAAAGATCTATATGATCACTCACTGTTCTTGCTGAGCTTATGTAAATAATTAGAGCAGGTTGGTTAGAACTGGACTTGTTTCTCAAGTAAATTAGTCCTGATTTGGGTATCTCTGGAAATGAGGGTTATTTTAGAGAGAAAAATTATTTAAATAATACCCACCTTTGTGGATGTTAAATTCTAGATTTGATTGTCTTTAAATGTTTGTTGTTTACCTAAGCTAGACAACTTGAGTAAATTTCAGAGAAATTACCACACTAACTCATATATAGACAATCTTCTTGTTTATTATTCTGTGGGGATAATAATAACAGGACCCCATGGCACATGATTAAACAACTGGAAAATGGGACTGATTCCCCAATAATTGTGTAACTTATCACCTTGACCAGTTCTGTGTGGCTGGGATAGTAAAATCATTCCCTAAAAGCCAGATCATACCCCACTCTATAGGGTTAACTTTGGACTCGTGGAGATAATGGATAATACCACTTTCTTTATGATTGGTTGGGTAAGCACTTTGGGTTAGACTTATCTCCTGAGACAAAATTTCTCCCACTTGCCAATGATCTTTTGTAATTAGAATGTTGACTCTTTACCTCAGAGAAAGAGCTTAATTGGAATTTTTCAGTTATATAATTCTAGAAGCCACCTCTATTGAGGTACAATTGTAAACAAACGCTTTCTAAGCATACAACAGTGCTCCTGGTAAAAAAGAGCCTCAAAGCTCATTATGGGACAGCCCCTGACTGTAATGACTTCACATCAGGTCCAGAGTGTCTTAGAAACCAATCGCTGCTGAAGGATGATATAGGCCAACTTATTAAGTACCAGGCTACACTGATAGATATGCCTGAAATAATACCTAAAACTTGTCAGACATTAAATCCAGCCACCCTTATGCCTGGACCTGAATGTCCTACTTCTATAGGGCATAACTGTTGGAGGTCACTGATATTGTTTATTCTAGACAACTGGATTTAAAAGATTGCTGCAGCTATAATTCACCTCAAAAGCTCTATGACTGGCCACCCCTCATAGTAAGTAGGCTTAGAGGAGACCTCGAACAGATTGGAAACTTAGAAGTGTCCCAACACCTCCAAGTCCTGGGAAAAACTTGAAGGCACCTCTCCTGAGAAGCTTTAGAAAGGACCCCCTCAAATCATGGTGGACAGGGCCCCACACTGTTGTCCTAACCACCCCTACTGCCCTCAGGGTTTTAGGTGTCCCTGAATGGGTCCACTGCTCTAGAGTAAAGAAGGCTCTCACCAGTTGGATGAATCACATCAGTGGAAAGCCCAACCAGATCTTACAGACCTGCTCTGGCTCCACCTTCGATGAGACCCCACCAACTGGTGGACATCTGTTCACCGTGGTCCCTGGCTATTGTTGGCATGACACTGGCACCCTCACCTCAGGAGCTGGACTTTACATTGCTGCTCCTTCTGACTGGACTTTCTCCCAGAAAATTGTTATTGTTATTGCTTATTGGGCAGCCTTTGGAACATTAAGATGAATTGCTAAGTTCATAGAAAACACTGTTACCAGGCGAGCCACTGCCCAAATACTAGCCTTGCAGGGCCCATCGTAATAGATGATAATGATGCCCTCTAAACTAGGTGTTTAAAGGGGCATCCAAGGGGGGAAGGATAGTGGAAAAAATGTACTCTAAGATGGCCAACCAAACCAGCAAGAGAATTCCAGTCCCTGTCTCAAAACCCTTCCGGGTTCTTTCCTACCCCGTTTCCCATGCGTGCCACAAGTACCAAGTATGTGGAAGTAGAAGAATATAAATTTCCCTCCCTGCTGGTGCTTGGGGCTCAAACCTTTGGAGAACAACCTCCTCTGAGCCCACTGGTATTAAATAAACCTCCGATCCCCCAAAGTCTCTGAGTGCTGCTTGGTTCTTCCACCAGGATCCAGTCCAGGTTCTATAACAATTATCTGGATCATCAAATAGCATTTGAGACCATACAAGACCAGTAGAATGGAATACATGTTTCTTTTCTGGTACCAACCAGACTTGTAAATACTGAGGCAGTGTGAGCTAATGCTAAATCAGTTGAGCATGGATGGCTGAAATGTGTTAATTGTCATGGATTTATCTCTAAGGATGGTCTTTCCATTTCCAAGGCTTTACTGCAATGCAAATCACCCAGATAGGCAAACAATGGCTGATCACACCTATCAGTAAAGCCAGCTTTACTCCTGGGTACTTTAAATATCCAGTCCACTCACTGCCCGAAATGAAGTCTCTGCCTAGCCTTAGAATCTCAGGACTAAAGCTTTTAGGGTGTCAGGGAGTGAATCATGATATGCACCTCATTGCTGGTAAACAGTGATTATATGATATAATTATAACCTACTTGGAGATGTTCCATGGCAATGACTACAGCCAATGGTGAATGTTATCTGAGGATTAACTTCCCAGTTTCTTGGGCAGAGGAGGTTGACCAGAAGTAGGGTTTAAAGATATTACGTGTTTGCTTATCTCCCAGATTCCCTTTACCTCGGTTTGAAGGAGCTTATAATTTAGTAAGGAGACAAGTTACTTTAATGTATGGAGTGTTTTTGCTAAAGGAGGGTCACTTTTCACAGCTGATGGGTTGAGAAGAAGATGACTAAAACTTTTTGAAGCATCAGATCTGATCTTAGTTCCAAAGGATGCATGAGAGCTGGCCAGGTGAAAAATGAGGGCAAGGGTGTTCTAAGCAGAAGAAACAATGGGAGCAAAATCGTGGAGGCACAAAACAGGAAAGTGTTGCAGGGGAACTATAATTTGGAGTTAATAAGGTAGAAAATGCAAGGCAAGGAGTACTAGATGAGTACAGAGAGGTAACTATGTATTATCACGAAGAACCCATAGTAATAGACCTAGCTAACGATGTCCTGAATTGCAATTGTGGAAATAGGAATAGAGGAGATCACTTCTGAATATGGGGACCATGCTTTCCAATTCACAGCAGTTGTCAGCAGTTTAGCTAGAAAAAAAAATGTAGATCAGAATATGCCACCCCCAAACATGCCACTTTGGCATAAGATTATTTTGAGCTGAAGACAATTGAGAAATAGCAGATGCCAAAAAAGCTCTCTGTTCTCCCCTTTCATTTACCTTAAAGCAGAACATTAATTTCCATTTGTAATGGGGTCTCCCACTCCCAAACCAGGAAAGGAAAGGCAACTCTGAGATGCTTTATCACCAGAAACAACTCTAGACTCTTGGTAGCCATTAAAACATTTTTTTGAAATTTGGTACTACTGTATGACTACATAATTTTTGTATGGGATTTTATTTTATTATTTTTAGTGTTTTTTTAATGTTTTAGGTTTTTATCAAATTCTAGTTAGTTAACATGTAGTGTAATACTAGTTTCAGGAGTAGAATTTAGTGTTTCATCACTTTCATATAATACCCAATGCTCATCCCAAGTGCCCTCCTTAATACCCATCCCCCATGTAACCCATCCCCCCACTTAACTCCCTCCAGCAACCCTCAGTCTGTTTTCTATAGTTAAGAGTCTCTTATGGTTTCCCTCTCCCTCTCTCCCTTTATTTTCCCCCTATGTTCATCTGTTTTGTTTCTTAAATCCACATATGATGAAATCATATGGTATTTGTCTTTCTCTGACTTACTTCACCTAGCATAATACACTCTAGCTCCATCCACATCATTGCAAATGGCAAGATTTCATTCTGTTTGATGGCTGAGTAATATTCCCCAAGCAGGGAGCCTGACACAGGGCTTGATCCCATGACCCTAGGATCATGACCTGAGCTGAAGGCAAATGCTTAGCTGACTGGCCACCCAGGTACCCCTTCTTCCCATTTCTTAACTGGGTTATTTGGTTTTGGGGTGTTGAATTTGATAAGTTCTTTATATATTTTGGATACTAACCCTTCATCAGATATGTCACTTTCAAATATGTCCTCCGATTCTATAGGCTGTCTTTTAGTTTTGTTGATTGCTTCCTTTGTTGTGCAGAAGATTTTTATCTGATGAATTCTCAATAGTTCATTTTTGCTTTTGTCTCCCTTGCCTCTGGCAACAGGTCTAGTAAGAAGTTCTACAAAGAGGTTGTTGCCCATGTTCTCCTCCAGGATTTCAATGGTTTCCTGTCCCACATTTAATTCTTTCATCCCTTTTGAATTCATCTTTGTGTATGGTATAAGAAAGTGATCCAGTTTCATTCTTCTTCATGTTGTGGTCCAGTTTTCCCAGCACCATTTGTTGATTTGTTTCCACCATTTGTTTCCCAACACCATTCTTTTTCCCATTAGATATTCTTTCCTGTTTTTTTGAGGATTAGTTGACCATTGTTAGCAAATTTCATATATGCTGTATTAGTATTAGTGATAGTCACCATGTTGTACATTATATCCCAGTACTTACTTATTTTATAACTAGAAGCAAAATGTTATCTTAAGACCATTAAACCTGCTTTGGAAATACAGCTCTAGGCTATGTAGCCATGAAGGAAATACCATGCAGAAGATACCCAAGCTGGCCATTTCAGGTATAAAAGGTTGACTTTCCTGAGACCTACAGCTATAAATCTTGTTCTGCCTAGGAGTTTTCTGCTTATAATTATGTTGTTTAGAGACAAGAGATCTTTATTTAATTTGAAGTAGAAAACTACATGAAAGGTTTCTTTTTAAGGTGGGCATTTTGCATAAAGAGTTTGACCTTGTTGTACAATATTATTCTTCCCTTTGTTCCCCAGCTAATGGCTCTCCTTTGGGAGAGTAGGGCAGTCCTGTCTCTCTGCGAACTGTTGTCTGAAGAGCAGCATCAAAGACTGGCTGCCTTCTGGGTCATTTTGGTTTCTTGTCAGGTCATTCCTTTGAATGATTTCTTCAAACAAGGAGAAATTCTCCTCTTAATGTTCCATTTCAGGTTTTTCTCATTGTCCTCTTCAAAGTGACAAATGTCCCCTTGGCTCAGTTTTACTTTATACTGCTGACAGGATGAACAACACTCAGGCAGTTGGCTTGTTGCACAGACATCTCCCCACCCCACGTCCATCTGAGGCCCATTTATCTTTGTTCCTACTCCTTCTCTGAGTGATAGTGGGCTAGGTGACATTTTAAAATTAGCCCACTTTGATTTATCAATGGACTTTATTCTTTCATCTCTAATAAATGCATTAATGCCATTTTCTTGTCACAGTTCTGGCAAGCCCTTCTATTCATTGGTATGAAATTTTCCTAGATTGTGTCTGGGTAACAGTGGGAGAAGGGAGGAGGATATATGTGGTTATTATGTGGGAATAAAATGATAAGCCTTCTGTAGGCAATACCAAGTATCTGTGATCATTAAGTTAAGAATCACATTAAAGTTGAGCCATGAAGTAACTGTGAGACTACATGAAGATAAAGAAGGAGCAATTTTCATTATGGCTCTCCATTCATTATGAGAGAAGTAAATTTCACAATAGCTTAAGAGGCCTAAAGGATTTTGTCCCACATTATACTATCTCCTATTCCTGTCTTCTTTTTCCCCTTCACTCCATCCACCCTGGCCTCCTTGCTGCTCCTTGGACATATCAGGGTACTTGCCTTAGGGTCTGTGCGTTGGCTCTTCCTGCTGATGGAATTCTTTTTTGCTCACTCATCCATCTGCCTAACTTTGTCATTTCCTTCCGATCTTTACTCAAATGTCCCCTTCTCAATGATGCTCTCCCTGCTTACCCTATACAAATGGCCAGCCTGTCTCCTACATCTCACTTCCAATATTATTTATTCTGCTCTACTTTTTCTTTTCTCATAGCACCTACCTCTTGTGAGATAGTAAATGATTTGTTTGCTGGATATTTTTGCCTGTCTCTCCTGGGGAGGGGTTAGAGGGGAAGGAACCCGGTTCTTGTTTTATTTTATTCACTGATATATCTCAGGTGACTCAAACAGTGCCTGGCACATAGTAGACCCTCAGGAAATATTTGTTGACTAAAGGAACCATAGAAGCCTGGGAGGTCTTTACTGTCATCAGTCCTTGTGTGACCTCCCGTGCCTTATCCTATATTTGTTCTGGCTTTAAACATTCTTTTTTACTTGAAATGACTTATTTAATGTCAACATTTCCCTATAGATGACAGACTCCCATAGCACAGACTATATTTCTTTCATTTTATTTCCTTGTATCCCCAACATTTGGATAATACCACAAAAATAATACATACTTAGCTCATTGTTATATGAAACAATATAACGTGGATGATGTTGAATTGTGATGACATTTGTTATCTATTTCCTCAATAAGTGATTTATTTCACAACTTTATTTTATTTTATTTTTTTAAAATATTTTTAAAGATTTTATTTATTTATTCATCAGAGGGAGAGGGAGAGAGAGCAAATGAGTACAGGCAGACAGAGTGGCAGGCAGAAGCAGAGGGAGAAGCAGGCTCCCTGCCGAGCAAGGAGCCCGATGCGGGACTCAATCCCAGCACACTGGGATCATGACCTGAGCCGAAGGCAGCCAGTTAACCAACTGAGCCACCCAGGCGTCCCCACAACTTTATTTTAGTCTTAAGTTAAATGCTATGACCACAACTCAGGTAATTTGCACTGTCCCTCCAGGCCATTAGGTATATGCTAATGATGTCCTAGACCAGATGTCTAGAAAAGCTAGCACCTCACTTATACCTTAAAATGATCCAAAGAAAATAATCTTTAACATGTACATGGAAAATCGCTTAACAAGTAGTTAATTTACATATGATATAATTTTTCCCCCAAATACAATTTCCCAGGAAATACTGGAAAAGATTAAATAGAGTCTTCCTCACCTTCTGATCTAAAAGTAGCTCATGGGGCACCTGGGTGGCTCAGTGGGTTAAGCCTCTGCCTTCGGCTCAGGTCGGGATCCCAGGGTCCTGGGATCGAGCCCCACATCAGGCTCTCTGCCTAGCAGGGAGCCTGCTTTCCTCTCTCTCTCTGCCTGCCTCTCTTCCTACTTGTGATCTCTGTCTGTCAAATAAATAAATAAAATCTTAAAAAAAAAAAAAAGTAGCTCATTGTCCTGTCTTGTTTTCGTAATGTGCTTGCCTCTCACTATGTTATACTTTCTTGTTAGTTTGTCTCTTCACGTAATGGTAAGCTTCACAAGAGGATGTATTCATTTTCTAGGGCTACAGAAATAAACGATCACAAATGTGGTGGCTTAAAACAACAGAAATGTATTCCCTTACAGGACTGGAGGCCAGAGTCTGAAATCGAGATGTTGGCAGTGCTGAGTTCCCTCTGAAAGCTCTGGGGGACAGTTCTTCCTTGTCTTTTCCAGTGTTGGTGGCTGCCGGCAATTTGGCTTTGCATGGCACCTAAACCCATCATCCAGTCTCTGTCTCCATCTTTTTTTTTTTTTTTAAGATTTTATTTATTTATTTATTTGACAGATCACGAGTAGGCAGAGAGGCAGGCAGAGAGAGATAGGGGGAAGCAGGCTCTCCGCCGAGCAGAAAACCCAATGTGGCGCTCAATCCCAGGACCTTCTTTAACCCACTGAGCCACCCAGGAACCCCTCTGTCTCCGTCTTCTCATGGCTTTTGCCATGGTGCTGCTTCCCCTTGTCTGTGCTTCCATTCACCTGCTCTTCTAATTATGATTGGATTTAAGACCCATTCTAATCCAGGATGATCTTATCTTGGCATCCTTCACTTGATTACCTCTGTAAAGACCATTTTTTTCCCCAAATAGGATTGAATCTCTGGGTTCCAGATGGAGAAGTGTTTTGGATGGCCACTAGTTAATCTGCTACAGGGGCCTGACTATGTTAATCCCTGCCTTATTCCCAGGATGTAGGATGATTCCTAAGAGATATCATGGATGCCCAACAATTTTATGCTGAATGATATGAGAAAAAGAAAGGGCATAAAATGCAGTGGACACTTAGACTTTCTGGCAAATACGAAATAAAATGACAGTTTGGTTGCTCAGATCCTATGGGACCACGAGGGAAGATTCTTCTGAGTCTATCAAGGGATTGAATCCTTTAGAGCAAAGCCAATTCATTCTTTGAAATTTGAACCGCTCAACTCACCTCTCATTTCCCTGTTGCTTTCGTTCTCAAGGAGGAGAACCACCAGGAGAAGGAAAAGATAGTCAGATGCCAGCGGTGGACTTGTATTGGGAGGGAATACGTAACTGCGTGTATCAAACGGCATTCAAAGAGAAAAGGGGAGAGGCATCCATAAGGCACCGGGTGCTGTGTTGCCCTCTCTGGGCTGCCACTTCGTGCTTGGCTTTGATCAGGCACCGTTAGGTCAGCTGGGCACAGAATGTAGTTTCGCTCCCACATAGAGGGACTTACCCCCAGAGGGAATTTCCCTCTAGTTTTAAGACCAACATCAGTGAAAGAACATTGAAGGCTGTTAGTGTGCACATGTGCTGCTTTGTGTGGCTGAGCTGGAGTATGGAATTAAGAAGGAAGTGACTTCAGAAAATGTAGCGCTTTAGCTGGTTCTGAAAAAATGGTTACAGCACTGCTATGTAAGGGCTTTCCTGAGAAGGGAAGATGGTGAGGAAAGAGGAGGCTGCGGTATGCAGAGCGCATGGAAGATGTTCACAGCTCACGTGGGGTCCCCGAGGAAACAGGTGAGTCCAGACAGGACGGGAGAGATGGAGCATGTCATGGGCAGTCAGGGGACCTGTGTGAGGTGAAGAGAAAGGACAGCAGCTGCATTTTAAAAATTGGCTTGCTTTCACGTTGAAGGTGATCAGAACTCATTTTGGCTTCAGCTCGTTCCTTCACCTCTTAACATGGTGTCTCTGACAGTGGGCAGTTGAGAAAAAGAAAGAAACGTCTTCACTTGTCCTAACCAGATGAGTTCTACTGTTTTGCTTTTTTTTTTTTTTAAAGCTATGATCTTTGAGCAATTTTTATTTGTTAGCTTTTCAGCGTTTTGCCCTCTAAATCATATCAAAGGTCACAGTCTGCTTTTTATCATATGAATTTTTCCATCTCTCTTGTGATTTTTTTTCCCTCTCTTAAATGTCCATTTTATTAAATGCAGTCATGTAGCAATTCCTGTTTCTTGTCATATTAGATTTAGTTCCTTGAAACTATTTGGCCACGACTTGGTCTAGTTCTGGAAAGTTTTCTAAGGCTTTAGTGTTCTTGAGGATGGAAATCACTGTCATTTATTGCCTATGCCGTAGCATTATATTTGAAATGAATTAAAACTACATATTTCCAGATCTTCAGACACCATTGGCACGGGTTTCATGGCAATTCTCTTCATATTGTGCCTTGGAAGCTGAGGTTTTCAACTATCTATTAATTACTTAAGCACTGGGGCTGAAGAATCGTTCAAATGGACACTTAGAATGAGTGCTGAATCTTCTGATTCATCTGTTAGTTTAGCTTCCTTCCACTTTCAAAAGAATCTGAAGTGCAAATGCTCTAAGGATCATGAAAATCAGGGTACAAGTACAAGAGCTAATTAAGAAAATAATGGGAGGGGCACCTGGGTGGCTCAGTGGGTTAATCCTCTGCCTTCGGCTCAGGTCATGATCTCAGGGTCCTGGGATCGAGCCCTACATAGGGCTCTCTGCTCGGTGGGGAGCCTGCTTTCCCTTCTCTCTCTGCCTGCCTCTCAGTCTACTTGTGATCTCTCTTTGTCAAATAAATAAATAAAATGTTTAAAAAAAAAAAAAAAAAGAAAATAATGGGAGATTATTGCAAATGGAATTTAGACCAAGGTTCATTCATGTTAACAATGAGTGCAAAATAGCAAGCCAAGCCAAAATATGACAAGATAAGTAATATAGTTGTCATCTGTTAACAGGAAAAACAAACAAACAAACAAAATCTCTTTAATCAGGTGAGGTGGATTTTTGTTCTGGCACTAATTTATTGTCGGAGTTAAGGAATTTTGACCATTTTGGATCATATATCAGTGGCTTCTTAAAAGATGCAGAAATACTCTTCATTTGACCATTTATTATGTCAGAGAGCAAAAAAAAAACAAGGATATGATACTACATTCTATGTTGAATTTTTTTTTTAATCGAAAGAGAAGGGGACTAACATTTAATAAGAGTTATGGCAGACTGTTAATTACCTGTCAAATGTCAATTTTCCTTTTTCTTGTAAAAGAATCAAGTGCATTGTGACCAGTGGAAAACTAGACTTTTCCTGTCCGCTTAGCAGTCAGGTGTGGTCTTGTGATTCAGTTCTGGTCAATGAGATGAAAGTGAAAGTTCCTTCCAGGAAGATTTCCCTGGAAGGGAGGGATGAATTCTGCCTTCATTGTGTCCAGCAGCAATCTTGACCACGACATAACTTTGAAGTTTGAAAATAGGTGACTTCTGGTCCCCTGAAGACTTCTGGAGGTGTCATACCAGCCCTGGACTGCTTACCCTGAGATTTCCTTTCTATAGGAGAATAAACCTTGTGTGCTCAGTCCACAAGAGTTCGGCTTCTTTTTTTTTTTTTTTTTAAAGGGTTTATTTATTTGACAGACAGAGATCACAAGTAGGCAGAGAGGCAGGCAGAGAGAGGGGGAAACAGGCTCCCTGCTGAACAGAGAGCCTGATGCAGGGCTTGATCCCATAACCCTGGGATCATGACCTGAGCTGAAGGCAGAGGCTTTAACCCACTGAGCCACCCAGGCGCCCCAAGAATTTGGCTTCTTTTGCTAGCAGCCAAATCAAATCACTCCTGGACATGCACAGCTGTGTAGTGTTTGTTGCTTCTCCAGTGTTACGTCCAAATTTTCTCAACTCATCTCAGAGTCATATATTACTGACTTAGAGCATTTGACTTAGAGCTAGACCTTAGCTAGGTCCCAAGACGATTTAGGAATTTAGAACTTGAACTCAATTCTGGTTTGTATGCATTCAAGCACTGACGTTTCCAATAAACTTGTGATGGACCTAAAGGCTTGCTACAGGGGTTGAGCTTAGAAGAGCTGGTGTCTCTCTCAAGCTTTCCTTTTTGAATATCAACTGGAATAGTGTTTCTCGACAATACTAAGAGAAAGCATGGAAAGAGCTTTGCCCATGTATAGTAAAGGTAGACTTCAGATCTTTTGGAACCCATGTGTTGGGAGCATGATAATCAAAACAGAAAACTCTCCAAAGGAAGAGGAAATGAAGGAGCCCATGCAGTAGCACCTGGTCCTAAGCTCTACAACATACCCTAGAGATTCTATATTTTATTTTGCTAAGTGAGGTGGTAGTGTTATCTATGCCCTTCCTCTTTACTTCTAAGAAAATTGTATCGCCTGGCAGATTGATTTCTAGAAATGCATGAAGAAAAAAGAGGGATGGCGGCTACAATGTTAACTGAGAAAAGCTTCTTCCCACCCACCCTCATTCCCCCATGGTTTCCTGACCACAGGCCTCAGCAGCACTTGCCAACCTATTGCAAAAGCCTCTAACTGGCCTCCCTCTGCTGGCCTCTGGCCCACTCTAGGAATTTGTATGCACTTGCCCTGCAGTCCCTTTTCCAACATAAATAGGAACCTGTTGTTCTCCTTCCTTACAAATTTCTGAGAAATGCCATTGCCTTCAGGGTGGAGCCCAAACTCTTTGGCCTGTCATCTCATCCCTTCATTCTCCAGTTTTGTCTTCCATCGCTTCATCCTTACATTCTAATGTTCACCCCCACGCCCCATAGGTCACATTGAGCTTCCCCTACTGCAACATTGTCTTTTACACCCAGCCAGTTTCAGGCTAACCAGTTCTGACAATATACCATTAGCACCAGGCTATTTTTGAATTTAACTTACACTGCTCATTTATCATGTGTCTGAGTCCCACATCCCAAAGGTCTTACCTTTGCTGTAAAGGTGCCAGTGTTACCTTTATTGCCCCCCCTTACTCCCATTCTCTCTAGTGATTTTAACAGAGGACTGTGGCTTCTTGTAGTGATAACTTATTTCTCTTGACATTGGGTAATATTTGCAATATAAGGGTGCCAATGAACAGCCTTGAGATGCTGCTCTCTGTTCATTTTTTCTCAACTGAGTTGGCTATATTGTTTTTATGTTATTCTCCAAAGATTCGGTCTTCTCAGTTTATAGACAACATACATTTGTCTCTTTTTTTCCCAGCATTTCTACTTCATTGTTCATTACTGCCTCCGCAAATTATTCATTAAGTCTCTAATCCTGACAGTGACAGCAACTGAAGACTGCTCTAAATTTAGCCTGTATGTTGGATGGAGAGAAAGTATCAGTTTTGAGAGCATTCAAGTGCCCTACTGTCCACCCATGCTCTCTAATTTAGGAGAGCTTAATATTTTTTCTCTTAGATATCATAACTCTCTGGGGTTATTTTATTTATTTGTTGAAAGAGAGTGAGCCCAGAGTACTCATCTCCACTCAATGCTTCTCTAACGCTCCTCTATGCATTAATTCCAGATCTGTCTCTCTGACATCAGTATCAAGCTCCAGCTGCCTACCTCACAATCTCTTAGGCACTTCCACCAAGATACCCTGCTGGACCTTAAAATGCAATGTCTAAAAACAAACTGTCAACACCCAATACAACAAATGACCTATCCTCCAGAGGGAGGTCTCCATCAATGGTAACATCTTGGTCATAATTATCCAGGAAATTTCGTCAGCCTCTTGCCTGTTCAAACACTATTTACAGAGTGCAAATTAAATTTCTAAACAAACTTGACATTCAACACACTCTTCAGGTTGAGCCTGGTATCTTTCCTACTTCATGCTCCACTATTTCCCCCTGTGAATCGTCCACTGTGGTCAGGTATGCATTTACTGCTACAGAGAATATTTCTTCACCATATTTGTTTAAGTAATACTTCTGCAGGAATGTCCTCCTTTCTCTAATCAGAAAGTTGCAATGAAGTCACAGAAGGTTTCGCCTCTTCCATCCACAGACTTACCCTGAATCCCTGAGTAATTCTGCCCTGACTCCTTTATATTTGAGTGTGTACCGTTTCTTTAGTACATCTTATATATATGACAGAGGATGTAATGTGACTTGTAAAAGTTAAGACAAAGTTAACAAAGATTAATGATGAGAATGAAACTCTTTATAAAGAGCAGGAAGAGTTGTTAACAGATAATCTGAGATGAAATGTTTGCCCTAACGGGTCACAAATGTGGCTGACTTTCCAAGCAGCTGAGCCAAACTGCCAGCAAGAAGGATGAATTATGTCATCCTTCTTTTATGGTTTAATTTTAGGAAAAGGAAGCGCATGAAAAAGTTCTGCAGAAAGCAGCATTTTTCAGGAAAGAGACCTCACAATGCATTTATAGTGTGAGTCTTTTTTTCATGGGTAATCTGGTTCATGGTGAAAAACAAAGGTGCTTTCTCATGAAATCCTCCACTGTCAACCCTTTAAAAAGAAAGATAGTGTGAAACTGAAGAGCTGAGATAGTGTGGTTTTGGAACTGCCCTTTCTGTTGATGTAGTAATACTAAGACAGAGAGCTTGGGGAACCTGAAAGAATAGGTGGCTTACTTGTCCATTTGACTCTGGCATATTGGATATAAGGGAGGTTTTGGACTGCAGCCCATTTCTCTGACAAGTGCTTGTTCTGCATGAAGTCTACGTGGCTGATAAAAGTGTGAACCATATGCTTAGGGACCAGATGCACAGAAGGCAAAGTTGTCATTCTGTTGTGAAAATTTGGAAGAGAGTTGTCTTCTACCCAGTCAGCCTGCTTCATGTCAGATGACCAGAAATGGCGCCAACTTGCTCTCCCCTCCAAACGAAAAACAAAACACCTGTATTAGAACATGAAATTGTACCTATAAAACAGTTACAATAATTTTACATATAAATGAGTCTGTGGAAAAAGTCTAGAAACAGAAAAAATTAATTTTTTTAAATTAAATTTTATCAAAATGGTAGAATTCTGGAGTCAATGACTTCTGGTTTTAAAATTTGCATGGTTGTTAAAAAACAGACTCTTAACTCTAGAGAACAAATGGGTGGTTACCAGAGGGGACGTGGTGGGGGGGGGGTTGGGTGAAATAGGTGAAGGAGATTAAGAATACATTTGTTATAATGAATACTGAATAATGTATAGAATTGTTGAATCACTATATTGTACACCTGGGATTAATAGAACACTGTATGTTAACTATGCTGGAATTAAAAATTTTAAAAAGACAAAAAAAATGCTTAGTTTTTAATATAATTGTTAACAACAAATAAGTGAAAAAAAATCTTTCCAAAAAAAAAGGAGAAAAAAGCTTTCCATCTTCTCCAGCTAAGTTAATTGGATAAGACTCAGAGTCAGCTTTGATGTGTTTAAGAAAAAATACTTCTAGCAACAGCTTATATTTGACACTCCCATCCTTTGCCTCCAGTGGAAAGACTAACCCAAGGCAAAAGAAGTGAACCGGGTTTGTCCTCTTCTCTTCTCGTCCTCTAAAAAACATACTTTCCCTAGTTAAGGCCCTAATACTCTTGAAAGATCTGATGCTAGTTCCCAGAGGATCTTTTCTTCTCTCTACCCCAGGGCTCACAGAGACATAGACAATGTTTCTGGTATTATTTAATTAGCAACAACAATATTTAATCCCCTAATACTTCTATCTGATGTCTTAGAATTTACCTCTGTGCTTTGTTATTTTTACCTCTGGAGATATTACAATGTTGGGCAGGATATGACAGGGCAGAGGAAACACACGATGATACTGCATGTCCTACAATTCATCATAAAGTTGATGAATATCCATTACTGAGAACCTAAGATAAAGTGATTCTGAGGTTATGCTTCCTGGTAATCTAACAATTCTAGGAGAGATCTATGAGATAATAGATTGGATACTTCATTATTTTGCTCATAGAACTTCTAGTATTTGTTTTGCTTAGGTATTAACTCCATGTTATTGGGAAAGGTTCTAGTAGACCTCTCAGTTTTCTCCCCTTCCTCTGGCTACTCCAGTTCTTTCTGTTTAGAGGACAGTCCAGTCATTACTGTGTCTTATGATTTCCTCTGCTTGGAACATTCTACCCCTGGATACCCATGCATCCATGAAGGTTTTCTTTCACCTTCTAAGTGCCAGTGATAATGTCACCTCAGAGACCCTTTCTACAGTCATCTAATGTAAAATACCCTTTACTTTTGTATGACTTACCCAATCACCCTATTTTATGTTTTCCATATCTAAGAGCATGCATTATTTCTTGTTTCCCAATGTCTTTCTCCAATCTCCCACTAGAATGGATGATTTTCTATCTTGTTCATTGTTCATTTCCAGCTCTTATAACAGTGCCTAGTATACAGAAGTTGCTCAATAAATTTTTGTTGAATGACTGAGTGACTGCATGAATATAGGAGACTCACCTTAGTGGGGAGAGCTCTCGGTAAGGGAAGTCTTGAACTGATAGTCAATGGAACAGTGCATTTTCATCTCACTGGAGAAGGTTCACAAACTTATAACACTACTATTATAGACCAAGAGATAAAGAATAAAGAAGCAATTGGAGTAGAGGGCCCGGAAATCTGAAAAGGTACTTTCTGAGCACACGAATAGATGTAGAAGAAGAGAGAGATAATTTTACCTTGCAGAATGAAAACAAGAGTACCAACCTACCTGGTCTTAGAGATATCTTTTGAAAAATTTCTGTTTTTAGTCTTGTCCATGCTCTCCCATAATATTCCTTGAATGAATAAATTAACAAAAGAAATGTAAGAGGCACAAAACATAAACTTTGGCACTCTTTCTGAAAGAGGTAGGCAGCCTGACCTCAAACACAATTGCAGAGCTGGTCTTTAGCATTTCAGTCTATTCAGAACTTGCACAGCAGTGCCCAGTTTTGGCTACCCCTTCTAGATGCTGTCCTGGTTCTTTTATGATCCTCCTTTCAGTACTTTTCTCCATTCAACAGCTTAAGACCTGCTTGAGCCAATGTGGAGATCAACTTTTTTGGGAGGGTGGGACATGTAATTGTTAGCATTTCTTGAATTATACTGTCAAGAACTGTAAATGGTCTAAGAATTTTATCCTACTTATAAGTCAACAAGTTCGACTGTTTCTGTTTCCTGGCTAAATTCTGCCAGAATAGAAGATATGAGACTCCTGGAGTAGGGATTAAAAAAACTTTATTACTTACTGCAAAAGCAGGAGCCAGAGACTGGTGCCCCAGAGTTGCACAAGGGGGTGGCCCAACTGGGCCTAGATGGAAGCCTTGACTCTGCAGTGAGTTGCATTATAGGAAAGGAACATTGAATTTGCGAGATCTGCCATGTTCATAGTAAGTGGAAGCAAGTCTCCTCCTTGTCTTGGGTAGTTGTCATTTCATCTCTAAAAGTTGCAAACCCAACCCTGAAAAATGGCTTGGGTAAACAGTGGTCAGACCCTTACATTCTTGGGGTCCCCAGCAAGGAATTACAGGGGAGCTCAGGGTCAATAGTGGATTGCTTCTCCCAAAAAGTACCACATGAGATGTGAAGAGAGGTGAGTTTTGATAGACACACATGGCAAAGAAAAGATGGATTGGTTGATTAAGTAACACAGTAAAGGGCGATAAAGGCTTAAAATTCTTTTTCAACACCCAAGTCAGAAGGTATTTGAACATTTGGAACCTTGTAATTCTAAATGGTATAGTCTATACTCAGATTCATAGTGAGAACATTTTCCTTTAGCAGAGTTTTAAAAAACTATAGTTCCTGAAAACATGATTCATAAGTTCAGATCATGGCATTTTCCTCCTTCCCTCACCCCCAGCCCCTGGCAATCACTAATCTTTTTACTGTTTCCACAGTTTTGCCTTTTCCAGATGTCGTCTAGTTGTAATTATACAGTATGTAGCCTTTGCAGATTGGCTTCTTCACTTAGTAATATATATTTAAGTTTCTTCTATGTTCCTTCAAGGCTTCCTAGCTTTCTTTCCTTTTTTTTTTTTAAGCACTGAATAGCTTCCATTGTCTGGAGGTACCATCATATCATAAATTTTTCCACTCATCTACTGAAAGACATCTTGGTTGCATCCAAGTGTTGGCAATAATGAATCCAGAAGCTATAAACATCCATACACAGGTTTTTGTGTGGGCGTGTATTCAACTAATTTGGTAAATATCAAAGAACAGGATTACTGGACTGAATGGTAAGAGTATGTTAGTTTTGTAAGACACAGCCAAAATGTCTTCCAAAGTAGCTGCACCCTTTTGCACTCCCACCAGCAACGAATGAGAGCTCCAGTTGCTCCACATCCTTACCAGCACTTCCTGTTCCAGACTGTGGCCGTTTCAATAGGCGTGTGGTGTTATAGCTTTGGTTTTTAAATTTGCACTTCCTGATGAAATACAAGGTGGAAGGTGTTTTTGTGTGCTTATTTATTATCTGTTGTTTTTGATGAAGTGTCTGGTCAGCTTTTTTGCTCAACTGTAAATTGGGTTGTTAGTTTTCTTGCTGTTGAGTTTTAAGATTTCCTTGTATATTTTATTTTATTTTTTAAAATATATTTTTTAAAGATTTATTTACTTATTTGACAGAGAGATCACAAGTAGGCAGAGAGGCAGGCAGAGGGTTAGGGGTCGGGGGAGAAGCAGGCTCCCTGCTGAGCAGAGAGCCCGATGCAGGGCTGGATCCCAGGACCCTGAGATCATGAACTGAGCTGAAGGCAGAGGGTTAACCCACTGAGCCACCCAGGTGCCCCTCCTTGTATATTTTAGATAACAGTATTTTATCAGGGGCTTTTTATTAAAAAAAAAAGTTTGCTTTATTATTAATCTTTTCTTCTGCATTGTGTATTCTGTTGGTTAATTATGATTGAACAACCATAACTCAACAATGTCAGCCACAATGTAAAAGCTGAGTTTGCCAAATTTAGAAATATTTTGCATGAGAGTATGTAGGTGTGGCAGAAAAGTAGGGTGATGCAGGGAGGATGAAACAACATAGCCTTTTAAAAAATGTCATGTTAAAATAAAATTGCCTCTCTAATGAAGTAAATGACACAGCCTTTGTGTGTGTGTATAATGTTGGAAAACCACAGTTTTCTGTCCTGATTTAGATTGGGATCTTTTAAATTCTTACTAAGGTATTCCCAAGACACTTTAACAAGGGAATTTTTGCAAAGCAGTTTTTTGATCAATTTGCAAGATAAGTTTTGCCTGAGCTTAACTAGGTCATGCTTTCTATTCTCTTCTATCTCAGCAGAAACACACTTTATCAAAGGCCAGACAGACGAAAAGTAGGATGTGCTTTTTAAAATGTGGGTTTGGAATGTTAACAAATTAGTTCTATAATTTTAAATAGCTTCAAATTTAAATACCAAAGTGCTTGAGTGACCTGGCTTTCTCTGAGACCACTACTCCATTGTGATTTATCTTTCTTTCTGAACACCTTGAGCATGTGGAGGTCTGCAGCATAGATTTGACAGTTGCAATTTAATGATTGATTTTGGCAACAGAGTCTTGTCTTGGGCTGTCATTTAATTTTCCAAGTTTTCCTCTCCACAATAGAAAGAAAACCCCTTGTGTATTAGGGCATTCCAGAGAGACAGAACTAATAGGTTTATGTTCATACAAATAGGACAGAGACTTATTTTAAGGAGTTGGTTCATGGACCTGCAAGGGTTGGCAAGTCCGAAATCTGTAGGGCCAGCAGGAAATTCAGGTAAGAGTTGATGTTGTCCTGAATCTGAAATCTGAAGGGCAAGCCAATGGGCTGGAAATGCAGGTGGAATTCTGTGCTGAAGTCTTAGAACAAAAGTCCATCTTACATAAAGCTCAGTTTGTTCTGGAAGCCTCCAGCTGAGGTCCAGGAGGCCCATTCACATTCTGGAAGGTGATCTGCTTTATGTTAGGTCAATTACTTGCAAATGTCAATCATATCCAATAATACCTCCAGAGCAACATCTAAACTAACATATGATCAAACAACTTGGCACCTTAACCCAGCCTGCTGATACATAAAATCAACCATCACACTTTGAGAACAGGAGTTCTAGATTCTAGTTCTTTGTTGCCACAGTGTTTATCACCTATTGAATAAATATATCCTGGGTAAGTACACATTGGCTAAAGGAATATTAGTTGGTCTTCTGAAAATCACATGTATTACTTCATAAATGAAAATGCCAGGGCACCCGGGTGACTCAGTGGGTTAAGCCTCTGCCTTTGGCTTGGGTCATGGTCTCAGAGTCCTGGGATCAAGCCCCGCATTGGGCTCTCTGCTCAGCATGAACCTGCTTCCCCAACCCCCACCACCTGCCTCTCTGCCTACTTGTGATCTCTCTTTCTCTGTCAAATAATAAATACAAACATCTTTAATAAAAAAAAAAAGAAAAAAAGAAAATGCCAATGGTATCTGATGTAGGAAAGATGTTAGGGTTTAAAACCTATGGCCAAGAAAAAATTCTTGAGATGTCTTTGGTACAAAAAGGTGGTTTTATTAAAGCACAGGGACAGGACCCGTGGGGAGAAAGAGCTGCACTGGGGTTGTGAGGAGTGGTCCATTGTATATTTTCAAGTTGAGGAGGGGTTAAGGATAGCTTCAGTCTCAAGGAATTTTGGAAACCAGGTTTCCAGGGCCTTGGGGGGCTGGTTGTTCTTGGGGAAATATTATTTATTACTCTCTAATAAAACCTGAGTCATGAGACCCTTCAGATGTGTATCAGTGGCTCATATGCTTGGGGGTGTAGAGACAAAGTAAGTTTCCAAAAGAAATTGTATGTGCTAAAGTAGACTTACAGGACCCTGGGGCTAAGGTTGCTTTTTGCCCTTAGTGAAATATTAACATTGAGGCAGTTGAGTCCCCAGAGGAATATCACTATGCCTATTTCTTTTTTTTTCTCCATTTTTTAAATTTAAATATATAATGTAACCGCACCACCTTCTCCCACCACGCCTCCCCCCGCCCTCCTCAGTTTGTTTTATGA
The DNA here is from genome assembly GCA_003697995.1 of Taxidea taxus jeffersonii. Classification (NCBI taxonomy): domain Eukaryota; kingdom Metazoa; phylum Chordata; class Mammalia; order Carnivora; family Mustelidae; genus Taxidea; species Taxidea taxus. The sequence goes on along the minus strand of RCUC01160119.1, from coordinate 22,632 downwards.
CATTAAGAGTCTCTTTTGGTTTGTCTCCATCCTGATCCCATCTTGTTACATTTATTCTTTTCCTACCCCCTTAACCCCCACCCTCGTTGCATCTCCACTTCCTCATATCAAGGAGATCATATGTCTTTCTCCAATTGACTTATTTCGCTAAGCATAATACCCTCTAGTTCCATCCATGTCGTCGCAAATCTTAAGATTTCATTTCTTTTGATGGCTGCATAGTATTCCATTGTATATATATACCACTTCTTCTTTATCCATTCATCGGTTGATGGACATCTAGGATCTTTCCATAGTTTGGCTATTGTGGACATTGCTGCTATAAACATTCGGGTGCACGTGCCCCTTCGGATCACTACTTTTGTATCATTAGGGTCAATACCCAATAGTGCAATTGCTGGGTCATAAGGTAGCTCTATTTTCAACTTTTTGAGGCACCAGCTTGCATTCCCACCAACAGTGAAGGAGGGTTCCCCTTTCTCCGCATCCTCGCCAGCATCTGTCATGTCCTGACTTGTTCATTTTAGCCATTCTGACTGGTGTGAGGTGGTATCTCATTGTGGTTTTGATTTGTATTTCCCTGATGCCCAATGATGTGGAGCACTTTTTCATGTGTCTGTTGGCCATCTGGATGTCTTCTTTGCAGAAACATTTGTTCATGTCCTCTGCCCATTTCTTGATTGGATTATTTGCTCTTTGGGGGCTGAGTTTGCTAAACTCTTTACAGATTTTGGATACTTGCCCTTTATCTGATATGTCATCTGCAAATATATTCTCCCATTCTGTCAGCTGTCTTTTGGTTTTGTTAACTGTTTCCTTTGCTGTGCAAAAGCTTTTGATCTTGATGAAGTCCCAATAGTTCATTTTTACCCTTGCTTCCCTTGCCTTTGGTGTTGTTCCTAGGAAGAAGTTGCTGTGGCTGAGGTTGAAGAGGTTGCTGCCTGTGTTCTCCTCAAGGATTTTGATGGATTCCTTTCTCACGTTGAGGTCCTTCATCCATTTTGAGTCTATTTTTGTGTGTGGTGTAAGGAAATGGTTTGATTTCATTTTTCTGCATGTGGCTGTCCAATTTTCCCAACACCATTTGTTGAAGAGGCTGTCTTCTTTTATCCATTGGACATTCTTTCCTGCTTTGCCGAGGATTAGTTGACCATAGAGTTGAAGGTCTATTTCTGGGCTCTCTATTCTGTTCCATTGATCTATGTGTCTGTTTTTGTGCCAGTACCATACTGTCTTGATGATGACAGCTTTGTAATAGAGCTTAAAGTCTGGAATTGTGATGCCACCAACTTTGGCTTTCTTTTTCAATATTCCTTTGGCTATTCGAGGTCTTTTCTGGTTCCATATAAATTTTAGGATTATTTGTTCCATTTCTTTGAAAAAATTGGATGGGATTTTGATAGGCATTGCATTAAATGTGTAGATAGCTTTAGGTAGCATAGACATTTTCACAATATTTATTCTTCCAATCCATGAGCATGGAACATTTTTCCATTTCTTTGTGTCTTCCTCAATTTCTTTCATGCGTACTTTATAGTTTTCTGAGTATAGATTCTTTGCCTCTTTGGTTAGGTTTATTCCTAGGTATCTTTATGGTTTTGGGTGTAATTGTAAATGGGATTGACTCCTTAATTTCTCTTTCTTCTGTCTTGTTGTTTGTGTAAAGAAATGCATCTGATTTCTGTGCATTGATTTTATATCCTGACACTTTACTGAATTCCTGTACAAGCTCTAGCAGTTTTGGAGTGGAGCCTTTTGGGTTTTCCACATATAGGATCATATCATCTGCAAAGAGTGATAGTTTGTTTGACTTCTTCTTTGCCGATTTGGATGCCTTTAATTTCTTTTTGTTGTCTGATTGCTGAGGCTAGGACTTCTAGTACTATGTTGAATAGCAGTGGTGATAACGGACATCCCTGCCGTGTTCCTGACCTTAGCGGAAAAGTTCTCAGATTTTCTCCATTGAGAATGACATTTGTGGTGGGTTTATTCATAGATGGCTTTGATAATATTGAGGTATGTGCCTTCTATCCCTACACTTTGAAGAGTTTTGATTAGGAAGGGATAGTTGCACTTTGTCAAATGCTTTTTCAGCATCTATTGAGAGTATCATATGGTTCTTGTTCTTTCTTTTGTTAATGTATTGTATCACATTGATTGATTTGTGGATGTTGAACCAACCCTGCTGCCCTGGAATAAACCCCACTTGGTCGTGGTGAATAATCCTTTTAATGTACTGTTGGATCCTATTGGCTAGTATTTTGGTGAGAATTTTCGCATCTGTGTTCATCAAGGATATTGGTCTGTAATTCTCTTTTTGGATGGGATCCTTGTCTGGTTTGGGGATCAAGGTGATGCTTGCCTCATAAAATGAGTTTGGAAGTTTTCCGTCCACTTCTAGTTTTTGGAACAGTTTCAGGAGAATAGGAATTAATTCATCTTTAAATTTTTGGTAGAATTCCCCTGGAAAGCCATCTGGCCCTGGGCTTTTGTTTGTTTGGAGATTTTTGGTGAACGTTTCAATCTCCTTACTGGTTATGGGCCTATTCAGGATTTCTATTTCTTCCTGGTTCAGTTTTGGCAGTTTATATGTCTCTAGGAAAGCATCCATTTCTTCCAGATTGTCAAATTTGTTGGCGTAGAGTCGCTCATAATATGTTCTTATAATTGTTTGTATTTCTTTGGTGTTGGTTGTGATCTCTCCTCTTTCATTCATGATTTTATATATTTGGGTCCTTTCTCTTTTCTTTTTGATAAGTCTGGCCAGGGGTTTATCAATCTTATTAATTCTTTCAAAGAACCAGCTCCTAGTTTTGTTGATTTGTTTTATTGTTTTTTTTTAGGTTCTATTTCATTTATTTCTGCTTTGATCTTTATTATTTCTCTTCTCCTGGGTTTAGGCTTTCTTTGTTGTTCTTTCTCGAGCTCCTTTAGGTGTAGGGTTAGGTTGCGTATTTGAGAGCTTTCTTGTTTTTTGAGAAAGGCTTGTATCGCTATATATTTTCCTCTCAGGACTGCCTTTGCTGTGTCCCACAGATTTTGGACCGTTGTGTTTTCATTATCATTTGTTTCCATGATTTTTTTCAATTCTTATTTAATTTCCGGGTTGACCCATTCATTTGATGCTGTTGAGTCTCCATGTATTTGGGCTGTTTCCAAATTTCCTCTTGTGTTTGAGTTCTAGCTTCAGAGCATTGTGGTCTGAAAATATGCAGGGAATGATCTCAATCTTTTGATACCGGTTGAGACCCGATTTATGACCCAGGATGTGATCTATTCTGGAGAATGTTCCATGTGCACTAGAGAAGAATGTGTATTCTGCTGCTTTGGGATGGAATGTTCTGAATATATCTGTGATGTCCATCTGCTCCAGTGTCATTTAGGACCTTTATTTCCTTGTTGATCTTTTGCTTGGATGATCTGTCCATTTCAGTGAGGGGAGTGTTAAGGTCCCCTACTATTATTGTATTATTGTCAATGCGTTTCTTTGATTTTGTTATTAATTGGTTTATATAGTTAGCTGCTCCCATGTTAGGGGCATAGATATTTAAAATTGTTTGATATTCTTGTTGGATAGACCGTTTGAGTATGATATAGTGTCCTTCCTCATCTCTTATTATAGTCTTTGGCTTAAAATGGAATTGATCTGATATAAGGATTACCACCCCAGCTTTCTTCTGATGCCCATTAGCATGGTAAATTCTTTTCCACCCCCTCACTTTCAATCTGGAGGTGTCTTTGGGTCTAAAATGAGTTTCTTGTAGGCAGCATATTGATGGGTTTTGTTTTCTTTATCCATTCTGAAACCCTGTGTCTTTTGATTGGGGCATTTAGCCCATTTACGTTCAGGGTAACTATTGAGAAATATGAATTTAATGCCATTGTATTGCCTGTAAGGTTATTGTTACTGTATATTGTCTCTGTTCCTTTCTGATCTAATACTTTTAGGGTCTCTCTTTGCTTAGAGGACCTCTTTCAATGTTTCCTGTAGAGCTGGTTTGGTGTTTGCTAATTCTTTCAGTTTTTGTTTGTCCTAGAAGCTTTTTATCTCTCCTTCTATTTTCAATAATAACTTAGCTGGATATAGTATTCTTGGCTTCATGTTTTTCTCGATTAGTGCTCTGAATATATCATGCCAATTCTTTCTGGCCTGCCAAGTCTCTGTGGATAAGTCTGCTGCCAATCTAATATTTTTACCATTGTATGTTACAGACTTCGTGTCCCGTGCTGCTTTCAGGATTTTCTCTTTGTCACTAAGACTTGTAAATTTTACTATTAGATGATGGGGTGTGGACCTATTCCTATTGAATTTGAGGGGGATTCTCTGCGCCTCCTGGATTTTGATGCTTGTTCCCTTTGCTATATTAGGGAAATTCTCTATGATAATTTTCTCAAATATACCTTCTGCTCCCCTCTCTCTTTCTTCTTCTTCTGGAATCCCAATTATTTTAATGTTGTTTTGTCTTATGGTATCACTTATCTCTTGAATTCTCCCCTCGTGGTCCAATAGTTGTTTGTCTCTCTTTTGCTCAGCTTCTTTATTCTCTGTGTTTTGGTCTTCTGTGTCACTAATTCTTTTGTCTGCCTCATTTATCCTAGCAGTAAGAGCCTCCATTTTTTATTGTACCTCATTAATAGCTTTTTTTATTTCAACAAAGTTAGATTTTAGTTCTTTTATTTCTCCAGAAAGGGCTTTTATTTCTCTGGATAGGGTTTCTCTAATATCTTCCATGCCTTTTTCGATCCCAGCTAGAACCTTGAGAATCATCATTCTGAATTCTAGATCTGACATATTACCAATGTCTGTATCGATTAGGTCTCTAGCCTTTGGTACTGCCTCCTGTTCTTTTTTGTGTGGTGAGTTTTTCTGCCTTGTCATTTTGTCCAGATAAGAATATATGAAGGAGCAAATGAAATACTAAAAGGGTGGCAAAGACCCCAGGAGAATGTGCTTTAACCAAAACAGAAAGAACCCAAAAGGGGGGGGGGGGGGGGAAAGGGGGTAAAAAGACATTTAGAAAAGAGGAAAAAAATTTAAAAGAGAGAACACAAATAAAGAAAAAAATATAAAAAAAGAATATATATTAGACTGGTGACTAGAACAGGGTCACCCACTTAATTTTGGGAGTATTTTGGTCTCTTAGAAGAAACTACCTCCCAAAATTTTTACGAATGAAAAACATATATAAGGGTAAACACAGTGAAGGGATGAACTATGACTATAAAGATGAAAAAAAAAAAAAGAGAATTTTTTTTCTTAATTTCTAACAAAGGAGTTGATAAGATGAGTTGGTAGGGAGAATTTAAAAAAAAGAAAGAAAGAAAGTGGAGAGAACTTGCTTGGGCTGTAGACTAGATAAAGCCCGGTGCTAGATTTAGGGTGTATTTTGATCTTCTGGAATCCCAATTATTCTAATGTTGTTTCATCTTATGGTATGACTTATCTCTCGAGTTCTCCCCTCGTGATCCAGTAGTTGTTTGTCTCTCTTTTGCTCAGCTTCTTTATTCTCTGTCATTTTGTCTTCTATATCACTAATTCTTTCTTCTGCCTCATTTATCCTAGCAGTAAGAGCCTCCATTTTTCATTGCACCTCATTAATAGCTTTTTTTATTTCAACTTGATTAGATTTTAATTCTTTTTTTCTCCAGAAAGGGCTTTTATTTCTCCCGACAGTGTTTCTCTAATATCTTCCATGCCTTTTTCGAGCCTGGCTAGAACCTTGAGAATTGTCGTCCTGAATTCCAGATCTGACATATTACCAATGTCTGTATTGATTAGGTCTCTAACCTTCGGTACTGCCTCCTGTTCTTTTTTTTGTGGTGAGTTTTTCCGCCTTGTCATTTTGTCCAGATAAGAATCTGCTGTTCTCCTTGTTAAGTGAACTTGGTCTTGGCTGGATTTCTTGTTGATCTTCTGGGGGAGGGGCCTGTTGTAGTGATTTTCAAGTGTCTCTGCCCCAGGCGGAATTGCAGGGCCCTTACCAGGGGCCGGGCTATGTAATCCTCTTGGGTTCTCTTTCAGGAGCTTTTGTTCCTGAACGCTTTCCATAGAGTTCCGGAGGACGGGAATGAAAATGGCGGCCTCCCAATCTCTGGCCTGGAGGAACCGAGAGCTCGGGGCCCCACTCCTCAGTGTGCCCTCAAAGAAAAGCGCTTAATCACTCCCGTCTCCCCGCCCTCCAGCTGCGCTTGGAGAAAATCGCGCGCAATCACTCCCATCTCACTGGCCTCTGGCCATGCTCCAAGGTCACCCACCCTGTGACCAAGCGTCTCTGTCTCTGGCACAGACCCTCACCTGGAGTCTCCGAACCCTGCAGATCTCTGGGCTATACCAGGTCGGAGTCTCCCCGGATCTTGTGGGGACCCCACGCCCAGAGCACCGGCCTGTGTCATAGATTACAGTTCAAGGTAACCCTGAGTTGAGAGCTCACTCCTCGGCTCTGTCTCTGCAGCCGGCTTCCCCGCTCTAATACCTGTGAGCTCTGTAACACTCAGACACCCCCGATCCTTCTGTGACCCTGCGGGACATGAGGCCACACTGTCCCCGCGAGGTTTTCACCCCAGTTTAGCCTCTGGAGCGATGTCCCTCCGTGGAGGAGACTTTTAAAAGTCCTGATTTTGTGCGCCGTTGCTCCGGCGCTTGCCGGGAGCCGGCCCCTCCCCCCGGGGTCTATCTTCCTGTCGCTTTGGATTCACTTCCCCCGCTGGTCCTACCTTTCAGAAAGTGGTCAATTTTCTGTTTCTAGAATTGTTGCTCTTCTTCTCTTGGATCTCCTTTTGGATTCGTAGGTGTTCGGAATGGTTTGATAAGCTATCTAGCTGATCTCCTGCTGCCTGATGTCCTCTCAGCCTGCTACTTCTCCGCCATCTTCACTATGCCTATTTCAAAGACTTGTCAATGCACTATAGATAGTAAGGAAATTTAATAATTTTTCTTCTGTCTTTGTTTCCCACATCAGTATCCAGACATAATTTTTAAAGATTTTATTTATTTATTTATTTATTTGAGAGAGGGAGAGAGAGTGTGTGCAAGAGTGGGGAAGAGGAGCAGAGGGAGAAAGACATGGAACCTGATCCTGGGGCTCAATCCCAGGACCCCAAGATCATGATCTGAGCCCAGATCAAGAGTCAGATGTTTAACCGACTGAAACACTTGGGCACCCCCAGATATAATTTTTAAATATTAGATGTATAGATAGGCAATACCAGTATTGGGTCTTTAAAAATTAGCCACAAATACGTTCAATAGGAAGAAATAGCATTTTAGAAAATGGGAACAACATGCAGGATTGAAGGTGTGAAAGAGACCTCGAGGGCTGGATGGGGTTGGGTCTGGGTGTGCTCATAGCAGACTCACTGTGTGGGAAGTCATGATATTTTGGAGACCAGTGGGAATCAAGGGGAGAGATTTTCATTGGAATAAAGGGTGGTCACTGAAGGATCTTGAGCAGGAGAGTGATATAATGACAATGTTTTTTCTTTTTTAAAGATTTTAGTTATTTATTAGAGAGAGCGCGTGAACACAGGCAGAGAGGCAGGCAGAGGCAGAGGGAGAAGCAGTCTCCCTGCCGAGCAAGGAGCCCGATCCCAGGACACTGGGATCATGACCTGAGCCGAAGGCAGCCGCTTAACCAACTGAGCCACCCAGGCGTCCCGACAATGTTTTTTTTTTAAGAATCTGCATCTGACTACAGTATTTGGACCAGAGACAATGAGGCAGACCCGGTCAGTTCAGGTCCTCTGAGAAACAGTGGCTCGTGTGGAGGGTTTTGGAGGAGGGTGGCTATGAAAGATAAAGGATCAGGGGAAGGCAGGAAGAGCCTCAGGAGCCACACTGGCTGACAGGATGGCCACTAGCACACGGGACAATGGAACATTTGCAATGTAGTTATGCTGAACTGAGGTGTATAAAACACTCCCTGGAGTTCTAAAACTTCCTACCCAGAGAAACAAAAACCCACCACACATATGAGAATGTAAAGTACATCCTTAATGACTGAAAATGTGACACTATGTTGAGATAATATTTTGAGATAAATTAAAGATATCATTCTCTCTATATGTTTATAATTAAAATTTATTCCATCTGTTTCTTTTTCCTTTTGTAATGCAATTCCTTGAAAATTTGAGATTATGTATGTGACTCACTCACTTTATATTTCTTCTGGTTGGTTCTGCTGCCATACTTGTGACAGGAGAGAGGAAGGAGGATGGGGCAGGAAGGTGGACTGCAGATCTAAGGAAGCTGGAGTCAGGCTGATGGGAAGTCCCTGAGCAAGGACCAGCCTTTGGGAGAGTCTGACGTTGTGTAGGACTGGGTTGGCACCAGTACCCCCACCATGCTCAGTCATTGGCTGGGGCCATCCTGGGGGAGGTGTGGCATGGGTGGGAAGGCAGTGGGTGTGTCCAAAGGGACATCAGCTGGAGGCAGTCCATCGACTATCCTCCCTCAGCAGATTCTTTGGAAGGAGATACGAGTTCTGCATCTTCATTGGTCCTCATAAACCAGTCCTTGTCATGGTAATTTAGGTAACTATATCTGGTTTATGTGCCACTGCTGTCTGGCCTGTCACTATGACTTTTTAGCCCCATATTTGTGGAGAGTGCCAACACTGTGGTCTGTATAAAACCCATCCTCAGGAGCTCCAAAACTTCTTAGCTTGTTCACTTTCTAAGACTCAGGGACAGGAAAGAAGTGCAGGAGACTCCAGGATAGATTAATGCATCTGCTTTTGACTGCCTTTCCCATGACACTATAACTTACTGCTCTTCTAGAGCCATTGCTCCATCAAAATTGAGGCTGTGACTTGTGAAGTTCTTACTTGGTCTATGTTCTCTAAAAAAGACACCAGTAAGCTGTAACACTGTAGAATTCTAAGGATTTCCATTCTAAGTTCTCCATTCCAGGGAAGACTGTTTCCATAAAATGTATATGGCCTTTAAAATTGATAAGCCCATCTTGTGTTGGAAGTTAAGCTCTACTGAGAAATGGTTCTGTCCTCAGAGAGATTGCAACTGGGCTCGTGTACAAAATGCAAGGATGTAGCTTTCTCTGATTATGGCTTTTTTTGTGAAGCTGAGTGATTGCAAAGAGGAGAGGAGAGATTTAGATGCCATGATTTTGGATGAAATCATCAGTCCTGTTAGGAAGACAATACAACAGGTTTTTTTTTAAAGATACTTTAAAATGCAACTGAAACCATCCTTACCTTGCCCTGAATTGTCATTTTTTCTCTGTGTTGACATTAAATCTTGAAAGAAGGGTGGAGGGAAGTTTATGTCACAGATAAGAAGTCCCAGTAAGTGAATCCCCCTCCATGAAGTCAATAATTATTCTGTAAGAATAATAATCATTAAATCATCATTAAATAATAATGAACATGGTAGGTTATGAATATTATTAGGTTAGAGGATAAAAAACTCTTGTGTATATTTTTCACAAATTGTATACATGTCAACATTGAGTTTAATCCATAAATAAGAGAGTAGAGTTTAGTGAATAATTAAGAGTTTAGACCTTGAAAATCCTCCCTCACTTAACATCTGGCCGTGTGGACTTGAGCAAGTTACCTAGCCTTTCTGAGCCTCTGTTGATTCAACTGTAAACTGGAATGTTTATGGTACTCAGCTCAAGCAACTGTTGTGAGAATTGTTGACATAATACATATAAATACTTAGCATTGTGCCTAACACATACAAAATGCTCAGGAAATAGTTGTTAATCTTATCTGAAGAGACAGGAACTACTCCAAGCTATTCAATCAGCTATTCAAGAAAACATCATCTTTCTTGTCTTTCTAACTTGACTGCAACTTTCCACTTGTCAGTTTAGCAAAAAAAAGTCCAATATAAATCAAATATCAGTCTCCTGTTCTTGTCCTCCATTATAGAAATAGACCCTCAACTCTATGGTCAACTAATCTTCGACAAAGCAGGAAAGAATATCCAATGGAAAAAAGACAGCCTCTTCAACAAATGGTGTTGGGAAAATTGGACAGCCACATGCAGAAAAATGAAATCAAACCATTTCCTTACACCACACACGAAAATAGACTCAAAATGGGTGAAGGACCTCAATGTGAGAAAGGAATCCATCAAAATCCTTAAGGAGAACACAGGCAGCAACCTCTTCGACCTCAGCTGCAGCAACTTCTTCCTAGGAACAATGCCAAAGGCAAGGGAAGCAAGGGCAAAAATGAACTATTGGGACTTCATCAAGATCAAAAGCTTTTGCACAGCAAAGGAAACAGTCAACAAAACCAAAAGACAACTGACAGAGTGGGAGAAGATATTTGCAAACAACATATCAGATAAAGGGCTAGTATCCAAAATCTACAAAGAGCTTAGTAAACTCAACACCCAAAGAACAAATAATCCAATCAAGAAATGGGCAGAGGACATGAACAGACATTTCTGCAAAGAAGACATCCAGATGGCCAACAGACACATGAAAAAGTGCTCCACATCACTGGGCATCAGGGAAATACAAATCAAAACCACAATGAGATACCACCTCACACCAGTCAGAATGGCTAAAATGAACAAGTCAGGAAATGACAGATGCTGGCGAGGATGTGGAGAAAGGGGAACCCTCCTACACTGTTGGTGGGAATGCAAGCTGGTGCAACCACTCTGGAAAACAGCATGGAGGTTCCTCAAGAAGTTGAAAATAGAGCTACCTTATGACCCAGCAATTGCACTACTGGGTATTTACCCTAAAGATACAAATGTAGTGATCAGAAGGGGCACGTGCACCCGAATGTTTATAGCAGCAATGTCCACAATAGCCAAACTATGGAAAGAACCTAGATGTCCATCAACAGATGAATGGATAAAGAAGAAGTGGTATATATATATACAATGGAATACTATGCAGCCATCAGAAGAAATGAAATCTTACCATTTGTGACGACATGGATGGAACTAGAGCGTATTATGCTTAGCGAAATAAGTCAACTGGAGAAAGACAACTATCACATGATCTCCCTGATATGAGGAAGTGGAGATGCAATGGGGGTGGGGGTTAAGGTGGTAGGAAAAGAAAAAATGAAACAAGATGGGATCGGGAGGGAGACAAACCAAAAGAGACTCTTAATGTCATAAAACAAACTGAGGGGGGTGGGGGGGGAGAGGGGTTGGGAGAGGGTGGTGGGGTTACATCATATGTTTAAATTAAAAAAAAGCTTAAATAAAAAAAATAACCTATATAGAACCTCTATAGCTCTTGAGGTACAGGAATAGGTGGATACTTCCTGTTTGTACACCAGGGGGCTGCCATCACGCTACTGCATTTGAAAACAGCCAGCTCTAATAGAACCTCCCCTCTGTCTGCAACTAGGCTCCTAAGACTACGGTGACCAGCTGGCCCTCATTTGCCCAGGATTCTCTCAGATTTGCATTGAAAGTTCTGACTCTTGGGAACTCCCCAGGAGCAAATGGGGACATGTCCACCCTTAGGTAGGGACCCAAGTCTACTCATTTTCAGCCCACTGGAAGTGGCTGACCCTAAAATGGGAATGATTGTATGGGGCTGAAAACCTGGGTCCTGGCACCTACCCTGGAAACCTACAAGGTCACTATGACTGGGCCACACCCCTCTTCCATCTCGTCCCTCCCCTTCCTGATGGTCCTGTTTAATGCCTGATAGACCTGGGATATGAAAACAGCAGTTGATTTAAGAGTTGTCTTCCCAGCAGAGTACTTCGGATAATTCTCTATTAAGTTCTGAAGCTCCCCAAAGGGCTGGTAAGGTTCCCCATGTCAAAGACTCAAAGGACTGACTCCACTGTAAAATTGGGCATGTGGGAATGGGGAGAAGTAATTCTAGAGTTGAACACAAGACAGATAATTTCTCAAGAGGTGAACTTTTACCCTGTTGCGCCATTGCCATTAGCATTCTCGAAATTGGCCTTGGGAATATACATCAGTCTAGCTCATTAACCCAAATCACACCCAATACTTTCTGGGGGCTTTCCCTCCTCTTTGACTTCATTATAAAAACTAGTTTTGTTTGCTGCTAACTCCCTAACTTTCTTCCAGAATGACTTCCTGTCAAAACCCAGAAGGGAGTGGGATGGAATGGACTATTGCAATCCTAGCTTGTCTCCTTGCCTCTGGCTCTTCCTTCTCTAGCCCCCGCTGCAGGAATGTCAGATTAAACTTCAGTTTTGAAGCTTTGCTGTCACCAAGGCTGTGGGTCTGATCCCGCTTTTTTTCTTTTAAGTTTATACGTAGTTTAAATTTCAAATCTTATCTTGGCAACTAATGGCCTCCACACACTGGACTTAGCCTTCCATTCAATCTCCCTCTCTCATTATCCTCATGATGAAACTTCTAGAGGGACAGGCAAGTCCTGCTGGCCTGGCCTTGCTCATCCTCATTTCAGTGGCTTAAACAGCCATATCTTTTCCTTCTTATCCAGAATGGCCCATCCTTCAAAGATGACCTAAGGCTACCCCATCCTTGAAGGCATCTTTGACTTTTCTGTTTCTCAGTGGTCCCTCCCTCTCCTAGAGCTGGAGAGAAGAGGCTGGGATCCTGACCTGGGAAATGAAGTGAGTCTGGAGAGGAAGAGATGTCAGATGGAATTTAACTAGCTCCTTGGGAAAGTTTCCTGGAGTAGATGGTAGGACTTGATACTTCAAATTGTCAGAAAAACTGAAAACTTCCTTTCTTTGACACATGCATTTCAGACTCAGAGGAAACTTCGTGTTGTCCATGTTGTCATACCCATGGATTGCTGATCATTGGCTCTGTGTGACATTAATGCTACCTAATGACTTCAACACTTGTCATCCTTTGGCTTTTCAATATCTAACTCATATTTCCTAATAACACCCCAACTACCATTTGGGGAAACTTCCATTATGTAGTCTTGGTGGCAGTTAGTGCCTAGAAGCATGTGATATAGGTTTAGCTTAATGAGTGCTTTGCAAGTTCAGTCTTGACAGAGGAACCTAGAGCTTGAGGGGGTCTGCCTTTGGCAGGAACAGTAATGATGTGTGGACCAGATCCTGCTGCCCTATCTGTCCTTTGACTGTGATTACCTAGCCCTAAAGACCTCTCCTGTCCCTTCATGCTTCTCAGGTCTTGTCCTCCCTCTTCCCATCCTTTCTGTCATGCCAGATATTCCAATAATTTCTCTTGTTTTGCTTGAGATGTCCAAATTTGGTTTCTTTCACTTATGTTAAAAAATTTTGTCTGATAATAAATATAATAGTAATATTAATCACCATTATTTTTATAAAAATAAGCTAACAATTACTGAGCACATTCGCAATGTCAAGCACCATTCTTAGCATTTACATATCTTAACTCCCTCATCCTCGCGAGAGCCATTGAGGTAGGTGTTATTGTTCTGGTTTCCAAAGGAGGACAGTTGAATGCAGAGAGCGTGCTCAAATTGGCTAATATATGGCAGAGTCGGGATTTGAATCCACCCAATCTCTTAACCAGACTATTCAGAAATTTCTACCAAAGAGTGAAGTTTTGAGTAATAGACTTTTAAGGAAATGTGGGGAATTGGAGACAATCTCAATCTAAGAGAGTGTAGAGGGAACTGAATGTCCCATTATTTTTCTGGGATGGTAATCCAGTAACCTGTGGCTTGTAATGACAAGATAGTGAATGAAATGATTGCCTGTGGACATCTATGTTCCAGGATCCATTGAGGAGAATGTTCTGGCAGACCATGTTGTCACCAACATAAAAACAGTGTGACAGATATGAAAAAATTGATGGGTAGCTGCTTCTGATAACATGGGATGGCTTAAAGTCAGAGAGCGATAAACACAAATCTCTAAATTCTCAGTTTAAGCCATGGAAAGAAATTTAGGGATGTTCTGTAACCATGATGAAAGAATTTATTACCTTGCAGCTGTGAAGCTGTAATAGCCAAAATTCAGAAGCAGATTTTTTTATTTTAAAAGATGCCAAATTACATCAATTCAATAAATGTTTCACTATGTATGCCATTTCCATAAAAATGTGGTCATCCATCAAAAAAGAGTAGGCCATGGAAAGTGATGTGAGATACATGAGAGAACTTGCCTCTGAACACAAATCTTCACACTATACTATATGGAGTTTCTGTTTCCCAGAGGCACAATTCCCCCTTCCTGCTGGGATGAGATTGTTCTTCTCTTGCTTCAAGACTATTCTTTCGCCTGAGAGAAGAGTTCTTGATGGAAGAACTAATTTTCTAAATTTCCTACCTGCCTTGACACTTCAGTTTGCAGAGAAATAATTGGAGTTAAATCTCAACTTGACTTGAGCACAATTACAAAATCATTCTTTTGATGAGAAGGTTTATATACCATAAGAATTCCAAGCTCTGCTAATGTTATGGGAAAATAATCTGTGGAGTGTGTGGGGGGAAGACTGATGGTGCTTGACAAATCAAGGGGAATATAATTATATATCTGATGGAATTTTTAAAGATGGATGTGCTTATCAGGCATTTTTGCATCCAGAGCAAGCCTGAGTAGCCCTCTGTGGTTCCAATAATTTGTTTGGCTAATTAACCCAAACCCAGTTTCTATTCTAGCCCACAAAATATTGGGCCTGATGAAAACATTTCTTGGCATAGAATAAAAGAACATGCCATTTTATACATGGAGAATATGGAGTGATCCCTTGGAAGCATCTTATCCAGCTACATCATAAACTGTTTTAACAATCTACTGTCTTCAACAAGATCTTCATCCATACATTGCTAAAGGAAACATCATTTCTGAAGACTGGAGATTCTGGTCGGAGACTGGACAGTAGAAATGGGCTACCTCATTTCATGGTCGACTAGAGCATGCAGAGGTGGCAGAGACCACATAACTCTACTTAACTATCAGAGACAAAATGGGAATTATTTCTGTAATGGTCAGTAGGGTCAGCATCCTAATATAAATGGTCTGACCCAAAGAGATTTCCTCATATAGATTATTGATACTAGGGTCTGTGAACTAAAGGATAATTGCTCCTAATAATCTGCTTGCATTTTTTTTTAACTTCTTATCCCTGCATGCTGGGTTTTGCTAATTCAAATGCTGAAGCCTAAAGGTAGGAATGCTTCCAACTTGGATACAACAATGATGTTAGTGAATTGGGTGCCACACTGTTACTATCAGTAATCAGTAATCAGTAATAGCCAAGCTATTACTAATAGCTATCAGTAATAGCCAAGACCAGTAATCAAAAGGGATTACTGGTCTTGGCTATCGAAGGAAAATACAGTTTTGTTCTCAAAGGCGCTAAGGAAGCACATGACTCAAACCCATGTGATCTCTGGGAACTTCCTCCTCCTATCATGTATCTCATTAATGCAACTTCCTACACACAGTACCTGCAGGGGCTCAGCCCCTCCAGTAATAAGTTGTGGGTAACTCAATAAAGCCAGGAACTTCAACCACCTCTGCTGATTGAAGCAAAAGGAACATGGGATGTGCTAAAGAGAAGGAAAGTCAACAATCGACGTGTAGCTGCTTCTGATAACATTGAATGTTGAAAATCCGCAATAACTTTATGATTGTTTACAGAAATTAGAACTAGAACCTCAACTACATTTGACTTTCCATTCTATCATGTATACATACATATCTTAACAGAACTCTTCTTTCTCCTCTCTTACCTACTTTATAGGATGAATTCTTTTTTTAAATCACATATTGCAAATATGGGAGACATACATCATCTAGAGATCCTGGATTAAGAGCTAGGAAGCCGTAACTACTTAATTTAGACAGTTCCCTTTGGGAAGCAGTGAGAGCAATCTCAGTTCTATTAAGCTTGTGTTACGCAGGAAAAAAAATCTGTGGACCCAAATGGGGAGACTGTAAGGAACACTTGTAATTTTTCACTGCTCAATCTTTAATACTCCTTCCTGTTTGCAGCCCACTCTCCATTTTGGGAAGATTTCCATTTATGTAGTCTACTGGAGACTGCCTTCCTTTTTGGAAGCTAAAGGAGTCAGGTTCTTGCCTGACCCTGCATCTTACCGCTGCGGAACTACTTGGGACTGGTTTGACCAGCTACGCACACCTGGAACTTTCAACTTCAAGAAAATGCTCCAAGAATCTGGAGATTGGAATCAGAGCATTCATCTGAGTAGCAGTGGTAGCAGTGGTGGTGGCCTGAAGCTGGGAGGCTGGGGCTCCACAACCTGGATGGGGATTCCTGATGCCTCTCAGGAACCCTGGGCTCCTTATTTTCCAGACCTGATTCTCCAGCCTTGCTGTGGTTCCACAAGACCTCAGTCTTTCCATTAAATTGCCTTTTTGCTTAAGATAGCCAGATTTAGGTTCTGCTGTTTTACCCAGAAATGCCGTTATATAAATCCAAATGATAATTTTAGTTCTTCAGCCTACAAAAAAATATTGTAGTTGAAAGTAGCTCTCTGTCAAAGTTGAAAACTTTAATTTATTTTCTGCGAAGAGGTCTTCAAGTACTGTAGAGAATCAAGTTATCTGAATTCAGATGAATACTAATTTACATTCTTGGGATCTGTTCATGTTACCAAATTTCACTTTTTCTCCTTCTGTGTAATATCCGCTCATCAGAGAATCAGAAGGGCAGAACACCACACTTCTATGTTATCATGCTGTTGACAAAATTTTTTCCCAGAGGTATTTGAAAAAGAAGAAGCCAAGTATTGTTCACCTTGGTTCTAGCACCAAGATGGATGACTGGATCAAAACATGGTGATCTCAAACCTGATACTTTGGATCAGACTACTAGGCTCATGAAATGGGGAATTTCTTAGTGTATTTCTTATTCCAAACATACCCCTGATAACTACTACTTTGAATTTTTAAAATAACCCATAGTAATGCTTATAAATAAATGTTCCTCTACCCAAATGCATTGTAGTAGTTAGACCAGAAAGGCTGATTCTGAATTTTTATCTTGTGATTCCTGTCAGATATTTTTTACCCATGAAATGTTTCTCCTCTTCCTTCCCAGTTTTAAGGAGAAATGAAAATGACAAAGGGTTTCATTTCTTAGCTTTATCCTGAAGCATCTTTGAGAAGGAAGCAATAGGAAGCTATGCAATATTCACAACCAACACTCTAGTTTTTGCTGAATGACTTGCTTTCTGAGCTCAGTCAGAAGCCTACAGACAAATAGTGCCTATTTTATGTTTATTTGTTGTTTCTTTTCTCCCTGATCCCTACTTCCTCCTTCTTCTTTTTAAGCTTCTCTTTTTACACTTCCCAGCTTGTACTGGTGAGGCCTCTTGTCACTCAGTACAACACAACGAAGCCCTCTGGGACACCTGGGTAGAGGCTCAATCAGTTAAGTGTCTGCCTTCAGCTAGGTCATGATCCCAGGGTCTTGGATCGAGTCCCGCTTCTGGCTCCCTGCTCAGCAGGGAGTCTGCTTCTACCCCTCCCTCCTGTTACTCTCTCTTTCCTTCTCTCTCCTCTGCCAAATTAAATAAATGAATAAATAAATAAATAAATAAAATTAAGTCCTCTAGAGAACAAGTGGTGTGATAGTCCTCTGGCTAGTCAGAACATCAAACCAAGGTCAGAGCTTATGTGGGGGCAATGTGTCAACATAAATAGCATCTGGCAGACCTTCTTACTATCTCTTCTGTGACCTCTTGGGACAGTCATGATTCCAAGATTTATCTATCTCAAAGGGAATTATTAGGTGGGCAGGTGGGGTCAAGGCTAAGCCCAGAGTATTGCACACAAATATGCAGAGGCAAGGGTTATATACAGGGCAACACTGATGTGCCAACAGCAGCTCACAGAACAAGGCCTGAAGAGTCATCTCCCAGACAGGTGCTGGTCAAGACCCTGAGACAAAGGGGAAAGAGAGAAGTGTCTGCAGAGACCGCAAGATGAAGTGAGAACAGAGACTCTTTATCAGACTGGACATGGGACACAGGCTGAGCCACAAGGGTCAATGATCCCATTTGATCCAATATTAGAGCAGGGAGGGCATTGTCAGTATTCCTATGGTTGAAACCCCTCCCCCCAAATTGAGAAGGTGGAGAGGTACAGTTCAGATACAATGGTCAAGCTTATTGTCCAGAGTGGTACCCTGTCACTTCTTTTCTCAAAATCTCTAATGTCCGCTGGTTACCTATAGAATGAAATCCCGATTACTTAGGTTGGTTTGGGGGCCTCATTTATCCATGTCTCCCTGACCTCACCCTTCTCTACAACCCTGAGAATCATTGACATTCTGGCCACCCTGTTTGCTTGTGTTGTTCCCACAGCCTGGTGAGTCTTTCTATTTCTTCTCCATCTTGAGAAAAATCTTATCTGTTAGAAAAGAGCCAGCTCCAATATTGTCTAATCAATGATCCTTTGCTCTGAGCCTCCTGGTCAGAATCATGACTTTCCCACTGTGCTGATGCTTTCCAGCCAGGGGAGGCCTGGCTTCCCAGCCTTGACCACCCTTCTCTCATCCTTACTCATATAACTTACCTTTACTCAATCTCAGCTGTGATCCTGACCAGGATTAGGGGAGATTTAAAGAATTCTAGCTGGTCCCTTCAACGTGGAATATCTAAGACTGATACTGACTCTGGACCCCAATTCTGTTAATTGGCTTTATGTTCGGGTCTTAACACATACTCTCAAATTTATAGCCAGTTTTGGTGATTGTTCTCCATGCCTCAGAACTTGTTTACCTGACTAGACTCTGCAAGATACCAGTGTCTATAATGTGGGCAGTCTCAAAGGTCTCATCAGAGAGCAAGCAGCTGTCCCCTTCCCATGTTGATGTCTTGCCCCAACCCCAAGCCTAACAGGGTCATTCTTATGAGTGGTGACAGACATGCTAGTGCCCTCAAAACTCTGATTCTCTGCTAGCATCTGTGATTATTGGCTGTGCTGGATTCCCCTACTTCTGCTCTGTCATAAGGGAAGGCCGCAATGTTACTAGGGGTTGGACCCCCCTGTGGTGAGATATTCTATCTGGATTTCTACCTATAGTTGATGGCTGTGCTTCCCAGATTCCACATTCTGCTTGCCCAACTGGACTTCTCCTTCCCCCTGAAGTTGAATCTGTCCTTTCAGTGTGACTCTATCCTGGTAGACATGTCTACTTTCAGGTTCTAGCTGTTCCCTGTCTGCCCAGTTCAGCCGTGGTTGCTCATGTCCTGAAGGATAAAACAACTATATAGCATCTGTTCTGTTCTAGCTTGTGTTTTGGTGATTTGTGAATGTGTTTTAATCTGCTCTTTGATCGTCAGATGTCACTCAGCTTTATATGCTGCATGGAGCCCCATGTGGAGCTGGGAGTCTGGCGGCATTCTGTGTGTGATATTAGGTGATATAGGAATCCCATGGCAGCATCTTCCTAGACATTAGCTCTGGCTTCTGTTCCAGTGGCATCCGAGTTGAGTCCCTGGCATGCTGTAATTCTTCAGGGAAGTAGGACATATTTATGGGATTCTGCAGTCTCACTTGTCTGTAGCTCATCAGCCATATTTATCTTCCCCAAGAATAGAGTTTGATTATGTCAGTCCCTTGGCATGTAGACATAGCATCCTATAACCTAGAGAACAAAGTTCTGAATTCTTGGGGTGACCTGCATATCCCTTCAGAGGATGCCCCAATTTGTTTGTGCAAGTTATTTCTGATGACTTCTCTTTTAGTCCCTAGTAACAGAGATGAACTGAGTAACTGGATTGTCCACTCACACACTTCATAGTTTCCCACTTTTGTGCCTCTGTGTCTATTGTTGTAGCTCCACACTCTTCACCAAGAAAATCCCACTCATCCTTCAAGGTCCATTGTAAACGCTCTGAAGATTTTCCTAATCGCTGCAACTAGAGACGATCTCATTCTCCATTAAACTTGATAATTTTCTCATTGGATTTTTTTTTCTTTTTTTTTGCATTCTGTCTAGTTATTTGTGTGCTTTATGTATTATGGTTTTATTATTTATGTGTTATTTTAGATGAAGAGTTCCCTGAAGGTCAGGATGGTCATCAATTCTGTTCTTAACTCATATCCTTGGCACCTATGATGGACATTCAATAATTATTTACTATTTTTATTTTATTTATTTATTTATTTTACTATTTTTATTTTTATAAAGCCACAAAATATGACCAGTTTCTCAGGGTAATTTCTCTGTGGAGAGTTTTGCTGTCTAGTCCAAACCTGTATACTTAATTTTAAAATAGTGATCTTTTAAATTTATCTTGCTTTATATGGCTTGAGATGAGGAAAGAATTATAATAAAATTTGAAACTTGTTATTTTTGCCTAAATCTTTCCATCAAACACATCACCTTAATTTATTCTGAAACTTCTCTGAGTCTGTAAAAGAGAGGATGACTTAGAAAATATTTGAGGGTGCCTGGGTGGCTCAGTGGGTTAAAGCCTCTACCTTCAGCTCAGGTCATGATCCCAGGTTCCTGGGATTGAGCCCTGCATCGGGCTCTCTGCTCAGGGGGGAGCCTGATTTCCTCTCTCTCTGTCTCTGCCTGCCTCTCTGCCTACTTGTGATCTCTGTCTGTCAAATAAATAAATAAAATCTTTAAAAAAAATTTGAATACTCAGATAAAAATCTTGTCTTTCTATTGGAAATATTTGCATCCCATTATAACTTTACAGTGTTTTCCTGTGAGTTTTAAAAGTAACTTTTGAAGTAATTTTCACATGATGCTTCTTAGTTTTAATGGGAATATTATTAAATTGGAGTAGTAACTAATCCATGATAAAGAATTCTTTTGGGATTATAGCATACATCCTTAACTGTCACACGTAATTTGAATAAACATGCCACTTTTCATATGGAGTAACAATCTCCCAATAGTGTAATTGCATTAACACTTTTTTCACCTTTTGTATTGTTTTCATATTTTCAACTTCTCAATATGAAATAAATCACAATACAGTATTGTCACTTTTGTTTTGAACCATGAATTGACCTTTAAAGAATGTAAGAAAAGAAATACAAAAAAATATATTATTTTTTAAAGATAGTTTCCAATTCCAGTGCTCTTCCTTCCTAACAATAGATCCAAGCTGTATCACCTGTGTTTTCCTTCAGCCAGGAATTGTCAGGGTCATTTCCTATGAGAGAGGTCTGCTGACAACACATTCTATCAGCTTTTTATTTGAAGGTAGGATGTTTCACCTGCACTTCAGAAGATGTTTGGGAGGGTTTTTTTTTTTCTTTTAATATTTTAAAGATGTGGTTCCATTGTCTTCTGGATTTTACTTTTTCTGATGGAGAAAGAAACCGTAAGTATTGTTGTTATCTTTATGGGATGAATTTTTTAAAACCGTGCTTGCTTTTAAGATTTCCTTTCCATCTTTTTTTTTCAGAAGCTTCCTTATGATCTTATCAGATGTGATTTTATTTGTTTTTATCCTGCTTGGCTTTCACTGAGTATCCTGGATACATGGGTTGCTGATATCGATCAAATTTAGAAATTTTTTGTCCTTATTTCTTCAAATATAATTTTCTGCCTGATTCTTTCTCTCCTTTCCTTCTGGGACTCCCATTACAAGCATATTAGACTGCTTGATATCATTTGACAGGTAATTAAGATTCCTTTTATTTTTAAAAAGTCTTTTCTTTTTCTGTGCCTCAGTTTGGGTGACTTCTATCTTCAAAGTCACTAATGCTTTCTCTTGGCCAAATATCTTTTAATGCCGCCCAATGAATGTTTTATTCCAATATTGTACTTTTTAGTTCTAATATTTCCATTTAGTTCTTTTCTTTCTCAAATTTTCTACAAATTCCATATATCTCCTAAAATTCCCTGCCTTCACCTGTTCTACTAATATTTTCCTATAGATGTTTTAAATATTTTAGTTATTTCAAAATCTCTTTATGCTAATTTGAACATCTACACCATCTATTTGCCTGTTTCGATTGACTAAAAATTTTCTCTTGATTATGAGCTACATTTAGTGATTTTTTAAATTGCATAGTTGGTGTTGTGATAGTCCATTATGGACAACCTGAATTCTGTTATCTTTTTCTGAAGAGTGTGTGATTTTTGTTCTAACAAGTAGTTGTATTATTGGAAAATCCCCTTGAGCTGGGAAATCTTGGTTTTAGCCCTTCTTAGAGTAGGTTTATTTTAGTTTTGTCATTAGTCCCAAGGAAAATTTCTTAGTCTAAGGAAAAAGACTTTTTTTCAGGGTCTATTTAGTAGCTTAATTGAAGTATAATTTACATGCTAAAATATTCATCTATTGTAAGTGCATAATTCAATGATTTTTCATGAATCAATAGAGCTGTACAATTACCACAAGCCAATTTTTAAAAATTGTGGTAAAATATACATAACATAAAAAGTTGCAATTTTAGCCATTTTTAAGTGTACAGTTCAGTGGCATTAAGTAAATTCACATTCACATTGTTGGGCAATTATTTCCACATTTATCTCTAGATCCCCTTTATATTTTGTAAAACTGAAATTCTATGCCTGCCAAAAAACTATTCCCCATTCCTCCCAGGCTCAGAAAACCATCATTTTACTTTTTGTCTCTGTGAATTTGATGACTCTATGTACCTCATATAAATAGAATCATACAGTATTTGTCCTTTTGTGACTGGCTCATTTCACTTAACATAATGTCCTCAAGATTCATCTATGTTGTAGCACATGTCAGAATTTCCTTCCTTTTAAAAAAGAATAATCCATGTGTATATATAT